>DWMY01000896.1:0-18146 GCA_018249775.1 Heliconius hecalesia formosus | reverse complement strand
ATGTATTAAATATTTTATATAACCAGAAAATATTTATATACATATTATGAACATTGGCGAAATAATTAGTACTCAACTAGCATATTCGAAACGCCATATTCAAGAACGGAACAGAACAGTATATTTTCCAGTCCGCGCTTCGAACTCATGAACACATAACAATAAATACATGAACGTATTTTACGAGTACCATCATATCAAATAAATTAACCCACAAATAGTATTTCTTTATACAACTTCCCATATACAGCATTGCAATACCCTGCTAGTCAGAGGGAAACTAGTATTAAGACACTCCGTTCCCCACGCATTGCCGATTATTCAAGACATTGCAAGTTGCTTAGCGCAAATCAACAGTAGTAGAGAAATTTTAAAAAATGTTTTCCCGTGACGTCTAATACAATGAAAACCGTAGTATTTCCTAGGAGAAACATTTGTTGGAGGTATTAGCATTCAATAAGCCGTAATCCGAACGCGGAAAATGTAGTAATATATCTATAATACATGTTTGTGTATCATGTAACTATTGTTTATTTATCTTCCACGTATAGCAAATAGCAAGCAATTTTAAGACACTTCGTTCAGCAGAACGCTGCAGCCTGTTTACCCTCCAGGAAGAAATAAACACTACCAATGAATGATATATTTCAAAATATTACAGAAAACAAACTTTTGCATAATACGTTGAGCGTTGACTTTCCTTTTTTTTATGCGAACCTAGTGTAGATATACTCCATTCTCCACTTTCCGCCTATTTTGTGTTGAGTAGCGGAACTCAACTCCGCACTTAGGTTACTAACAGAGCGAAGAGATGAAACTAATAAATTACCGCGAATAGAAATCGAACCCACAACCGTCACCTTTACAGTAGTCTTATGACTACTGTAAAGGTGACGTCTGACTACTGTAAAGGTGACGGTTGCTGTGTCGCTGCGCCGCGACAGCCTCTCACCATACTTATCAATACTATATGATTTCAAGAATTATTTTGAGGCTAGCGCTTTATAATTGATGGCAGTGATTCGGCTAACAGGATGGTAAATATATAACGACATTGATATTGTACAAATAAATATTTAAAATTAAAATACTTCCGTTCTCTTAATCAGAACAAATATACAGTGATTCTTACATTTTTTTCTTTCACCCTTTTTATATCCATTAGAGTAATCAGGGAGAACGGAACGCCAAACGCTACGGTCTCTGCAGTTTTTTATACTTATTTCGCCTCGTCCACTGTCATCACCTCTTTATTACCCTCCTGGGAGTCCTCATGCTTTTCATTTGACCTTCCACCAGTATCATCTCTCTCTTGCCACTCTTACTTGACACTCCGCTATTACTCTAAATAATATTTATAAATTAATTTACTCCATATATAACTAAAATATGCAAATATAAAATCTGCTACGGTTTTAAGCCCCATATTGCGGTTCCCGTCAGCTGTCAACTGTCATTCAACACACGGATTTGGCCACCCTCATTTTGCGTCCTTTTCTAATAGAAAAAGATAAAAAGAGAAAGCTAGAAAAGTTTATCCGTACAAGTTATTCCAGCGCTCTGTTTAGCCAAATCTCATTACATTTTTAGGGGTGGCTAAAGGAATTTAAAGTATTTTTGATTTGATAGAGGATTTTAAAAAAAGGGTTTTTATAGAGATTTAACCAAGTTACTTCACGCTGTATCCCGTATATTAGCAGAGTAGCAAATGGAACCTAGTTTTGAGACACTCCTACTTTCCGCCGAATTTCCACTCCTACTAAACGGAATTCAACGCCACTTTTGCTTACCAGACCAAAGAAATTCCTCTCAGCAATGGAACCTTCACGTTTATAATTAAACGCTGAAAACGCTATAAATAAAACTAAACTTTAAAAAAAATACCCCACTAGATAAAATATTCCTTTTACGCATATCTATATGCGTAAAAAGAATTATATGAAAAAAGATTATTATAACAATCATTACATACACACTGTAGTCTGTAACGATAGACAAATCTCTAACTACCCTTTACAAATTAATCACCAAATAATGGAGTCGACACGACAGGATTTACTCGCGACACTTTACTAAGTGGATTTTCGAATTTGAACTCCACATCACATACATAGAGTTGCATTCCACTTAATAAACATTTTATATTGACAAAATAATCATTATAATACAATTTCTATAAACAGATAAAATAAACCTTATGTTAAAAGAAATAAGATATAAAATGTATAATATTTATAATATTAACTGCATATATAAAATGGTACTGATGGTACATCATCAATTAGTTCTTCTTCTCAAGTTCTTATTACGAAAGGTATAAGATTCAAATTCGTATCAAATATTTGTACACAGGGGGGTCAACTAATCACTTGTGGGAGCTTTCGTTAAGCTCATCGGGTTACTAGAATAATGTTTATGTTTACTTAAAACTTATATTTGACATAGGGTAAGAATTAAAAGCATAAACCTAAGGGTTTATAACCCCCTGTATACATTTATGGCACAAAACATGAATAGATTACGGATAGCTTATTATTTTATTATTTTGGGTGGTTTTAATTACTTTTGTTTAAGCTTACTTTCTATTCCATACTAAAAATCCACCCTAGTCGAAATTTTCCCGTACATAAATAAAGAACTATTTTCATACAATTGACCCAAACATGTGTAATCTCGTTATTTTAACTTAATTTTGGTTTCTCAATGTGGCTAAATTTATATAATTAAGTTGTAAACGCAATGTCTTTAACTGTATAGAATACTAAGAACGGATTTATTTATTACTAAATAGAGAAAGAGAGACAGAGAGATAGGCACAGAGATAATAGTGTTAAGATACTCTCTTCTTTACTTTGTGTCCATTTGGGAGACATTACGCATTAAGTTACGGAACTAGACGTCAGATTATTATTCCTAAGTATTAACTATACAAAAACAAAACAACACTTTAAATCGAAAGACAAAAAATCGATATTATCTTTATATTCTAAGAACATATCACAGTCCCAATATAAATACAAATTAAACAGGATCAACGAAGCGTTTATTCATGTTAATAACCACAACACAATGTCTAACTAACAGATCATTGTGAGATGACACTTTGGATGTTGTATTGACACTTTTTTAAAAGAATACTTTGACGAACTCAGCTTGGTACAAATTGAGAGAAAATATATTTATATTTATTATTTTTTTCTTATATAATATTACATTCCATTTATATCTTTCCCGCATATCTGGATAGGTAGTGGAAACCTGGTGTTAAGACTAATTTTCGAGACGAGGAAATCGAAAGGACCTTAGCGTTAAGGGCAGACGTTGTGGCGATGCGCCACTTCAATCTCATTAACAAAATGTTTATTTTAATAAGAAAAAAAATATATGATGGTGACTTATAAAAGGGTATCAGTTATCTCTGGCTACTCTCTGGTTCACTTCTACGCTAACATATAAAATCGCTTGCCCCCGTAACTTGGCTATCTCAAAGCACCTGGTCGCCTATACATCGATAAGCGGATTATCCGCTGTCCAGCTATTATCCGCACAGACGGACGATCCACATCCGCCTTATCTATTGACCACGTGGTGTTCGTGGTAGCGAGTCTGATTGATTATCTTGTGTTAAATTAAGTATTTTTTTATTATAAGAAACCTTTTAAAAAAGTGACTACACGCTTTCTTTACGCATAGAGTGGAGTTTATTTATTTAATGAATATTGTTTCGATCATGGAAAATTTTTTGAATTGCGTATTAAATAATATAAGCTAAGCCTAATAAAATGTATTTGTTTACAGTTTTTATTTTATTTTGTTTATTTTTACCGTAAAATAGTATATTCTACATACATAACATATTATTCGGACATTTATTTGTTAAATTTACATTATTATCATTGTATCTGACTTTGGGTGCCCACTCTTAACATAATAAAATATATAATAACCATACTAACCTATATATTTTATATATAATCAGAGCACAAGAAATAGTTAACAAGGGTAGCTGTAATGTAACCCGATCTGATAGGATCCGGAATTATCAACTAATGGGGTAATTGAGCGGAATAACCGCGTTACTCGTAACCAAGCATCGGCTTACATTACATTACTTAAATATTATTTAATGATAAAATGTCTTAATTGAATTAAATCTCTGTCTCACAGATGGTGTCTGTGTAGTTATTTTTTTTTATTTTAGCTTCACGCCTGTCTATAGGGTAGGCAGAGGGTTAAAACATTTTATTTTACTTTGTGCCCAATTTTCGAGATATTGCATATTAATATAAGTGACGGAACTCACCACCGCGCCTTATCTTGTTATCAGAGCGAGAAAATGAAAATTAATCATCCTCTCGAAACGAACCGTCGTATCCAGATATTGTGCCGCTGCGCCACGACGGCCTCAATGGTAAATGATCCTGACCTGCTATGGCAGAAGTGGTGGATTCATTCTCGACAAGTAAAGAATTGATGATTAGTGAAATTTTTGACACCATTCGGATTCGGAACATACGGTAAGATAAAGAACAACGTTGAGTTTCGCCACTTAACACACAATATCTCAACAAATCGAAACTATCTCAAATTCAAGTGGAAAGCGAAGAACGGAGTGTCGTTACACTGTGTTCTCCCAAAATATGCGGAATATAGATTAAATCTAAAAATAAGAAGAATTAATTATAACAAAAGCTAAACATATATTTCACATGTAAAGTAACATGATACAGAATACTCCGGAAGTGTCATTTAATGTGTTTAATTGAGTGAAATAATCGTTACGAGCAACCACGCATCGGATCAGGTTACACCAATATTTTTTCTCAGTTCAGTTTAATAGAGTTATGATTTAATTTATGTTCAGGAATGTTATAATCTTTCTTATTTTATTTTATCTCTATTATCCTATTATAATTTTATATTACATTTTTATATATAAATGTTAATTCATCTTATGATAATTTTTTTTCATTATTATCTAGATAACATAATAATTAAACAAAATTTACAGTTTATTAATTTATTTCACAGCTTCACGCTGTATCCCGCACATAAAAGGGAACATAGTGTTAAGACATTTAGTTCTCCACTTCCTCCCGATTTTCGAGACATTGCGTGAAGCTAAGTAGAAAAGAAAAAATATTTTTTTTTTATACAAGCTACACAAAATTATTATGCAACACACATTCAATAATACGATCCGAAAAGCGGAATTATAACATTTCCCTTTTATATACCTCCTCACTACTCGCAACATAACGGATGCCATTTTAGTAATTTGATTTATTAACTGTGCGTCCCCCATTCGCTGAAATTACATCACGTAATTACTTCCCTTACAATATTACAACGTTACTTATAAATATAATGATAATGAGGATTGATTTGTGATTATTTTTTTGTGTTTTAAAATATTATAACATGTAAAAGTATCTGGTGATAAATTATAGGATAATTTTAATTCAGATTTGTGATGTCACGAGGTATCTTACCAGCTGGGCAGAGAGTGGGAAACGGAGTGTTTTAACACTAGTTTCCTTCTGTTTATACTACGTAATACAGCGTGAAGCTAAAAAACATTTCTTACTTGAATGAATTCAGAAATATTAAAACTTGACTACTAAGAAGCCTCCATGGCCAAAAATGTACCTCACTGAACACGATTACTAAAATTTATGTCTCAAATCTCAGTCTATATAACGCGAAATAATAATAAAATACTTATAAACGTTTCTAAAATGTAGTCAAATAAAAAAAATCTACATCGAACGCCTAAATAAAAATAATCGACATATAAACATAAAAAATGTACCTACGCGTCGAACTGAGAATTGAGATTGTCCTGCGGTGTTTTCGTCAGTTAAAAGTATGGCTCTTACTTTTTAAATTTGTAAAGTAAACACAAAATATCTTTAGATTGAAAGTGATATAGCATAGGTAACTTCTTTGATAACAGACAAATTAAATAAAATAAGAGTAAAATGAGGTTTGTCGTGGAGCAGGGGCACAAATTGTGACTGTAAAATCGACTGGTTGTGGGTTTAATGCCCACTCGAGGAAATGAAATACTTATTTACATTTATTTCTTCGCCCTGGTGTCGAGGCAAAGCGCAGCATTGAGTTCCGCCACTCAACACGCAATGCCTCCAGAACTCGGCGGATAGTGGAGAACGATGTGTGAAGTCTTAACACTAGGTTCTCCCTACCCTGCTGTGTGTGGAATACAGCGTGCAGCTGTTATTTTAAGACATTAAACTATTTTTTTAAGAACATATTTTAGAAAATGTATTTATATAAATTTAAACATAGCGGGATTCGACCTCATAGAAACTATCCAAGACGGACTGTTTATTAAAAACACTTTTCTTTCTTAGTGTGGAATAATATTTTAAAAATGTAAAAAAAAAATCATAATAGTTACTATATAGTGTAAACATAGGTATGTATATTATCAAATAAATATAACATAATATTAATAATTTGTAACATTTCGGCCATATTCGCCGCCACCCGCGGCGCACAACCATTTCAACTGTCAGCCCCATTGTGTGTAATTATGCTATGTAGCATTCATGGCGAGGGGGCCAGCTCCGGCTCCGGCGCACTGTAGGTACACAGTGGAGTGCATGTGATATTAAGTAACGATTGTAATACGTGACACGCCCCGGTACGTTTGCGTTTTGTTAGAGAGAGATGTCTTATGACTCTAATATTGTTTAGATGTTTTAGTTGTAATATATTTTGTTTTACATATGTCGATCGTAAGCGGGAACTCTCTGTTCTTCGCTTTTAGTATCTACAATTCTAACGAAATTGGACATTGAAAATAATTTAAATATAAGTACATATATCATTCTGTGGAATGTTACCAATAACCATACCTATAGTTGGACACTTACATATTATACTTTGTATGACCTCTTATTAATAATTTATCATAATATGTAGGTTGCGCCACGACGACCGAGACTTAACAGTCAAAAAAATTGCTAACTAAATTGTACTACAAAGCTTTTGTAGCTTTAAAATCCGCAACACGATACTTTAAAATCTCTGATTTGACCACAATAACCAATGTCCTAAGAAATTACGATAAATTCAAATGTAATATGATACCTCTATTAAAGCTGTTCTATGGATGGTGACTGACAGACGGACATTTATATTAATTTTATTTTTTTGTATTGTTATTTGATATGACACTGTCGTATACAATTTAAAATATAAAGAATTTGGTAAAATGACAAAAACTTGATTGGATCACGGGATTCAGTTTTTTAGGTAGTAAATTCGTATCTCGAAATAAATTTATTTCTGTCTCCACAAGTATTAAATATTTAATTTCCTCGAGTGGGAATCGCACCCGCAACATGCGCCACGACTGGTCTCACAGAGGATTCGCACCTACTAATTACGTTTTACTAAAAACAACTCCTTCAAAGACAATGATTGCTACTTTATGTACCTGCTTCTCATATATGTATGTATGTAGGTATACAGCAAAAACCAATGCCACATTATATCTTGCCACTAACCAACTGAGAACTGTATTTTTATGACTTCAAAAAGTAGAAAGTTATCAATTCAATTATGAGTTAGTTTTTTTTATACACCTTTTTTTGATTTAGTCAATTGAAATAGATTTTGTTAATTATTTTACGAGGCCGGTCGTGGCGCAGCGGCACGAGGTGTGACTGCAAACCCGACTGGTTGTGGGTTCGGTCCCCACTCGAGGAGATGAAATATTTACTTAATTTCTTTGCTCTGGTGTCGAGGTTAAGCGCGGCGTTGAGTTCTGCCAGTCAACACGCAATGCCTCCAGAATTCGGCAGAAAGTGAGGAACGGAGTGTCGTAACACTAGGTTTCCTCTGCCTACCCTGCTGTGTGCGGGATAAAGCATGAAGCTAATTTAATTTAATTATTTTATAGCAAAGCAGGTTTTAATTATAAACATTTCCCAGGATGTTAAAAAAAGCTACGTCACGATGCATAATTTCAAGTTTAATTCTACATATCATTAGTGTTCGCGCGTTTATTTCAATAGAACAAACAACATACGCCGCTAAGTGTTTGCGTAGCCACCGTCGCGTGACCATCGCGTCATCTCCTGACTCCTACTGTCTTCACAATCACTGACCACGTTTATGTTATTTGTTTTCGATGAAACCTAAACTGTATTATTATTTAATTTTGTTTCTATTCAAAAAGGAGGAGGTTATCAATTCGGTTTATATATTTTTTTGTATCACGCTTTATAAGGATAAAGGGATACCCCGATCTGGGTGCTCCTTTACGGGGTAGCCAGATCAACGTCAAACGCTGTTTTCTTACTATAGTGTTAAAAATCGGAAGTGGGTGACGTTTTTAAAAAAACACGTTAAAAACGCTCATCGTCTATATGATTCTAAACTATTTGGAATTAGTATCTCTATACTATGTAATTGCAATAAGCGATATGTATCACCTACTAACAATACTTCACACTAGTTTCCTTCCAATAGGGGCCGTCACTTACAAGCAACTACCCCCGATTGACACAATTCCACTGCTTTTATAGTTATTTTCCACCAAAATGTACCCTCTTTTACACGAACTTTTTACGCTAACAATAGGTTATAAATTAAGTAAATACTAATCGACGAAATCAAGTTCCACTCGGAGGAATTTGTACAAAATAACCCATAATATATTTTAACTCTGACCACACATAGGTACAGTAGTTAACGTTACGCAATATTATACCTTACATACTTCGATAAATAGAAAAAGATTTTGTCAGTTACAATCCGTGTTTCTGATATTAATGCGTTCAGCCAAACAAAGTCTTCGGCTTCATAATATTAAAATAGAATATTTTCCTGAATCAAAATTGATAGATACCGAGTGATAAAGAGGAGTAAGTAATACATTTTTTATTACTTTACAAAACTATACTTATATTTACATAACAAATATCGAACTTGCTACCTCTAAAAAATAACTCATAAACTATCAAAACACTTTGTCGTCACACATTAAGAGTCCATTTAATTTGAATGTAACATCTCGAGAACAATTTCCATTGTAGTGTTCTTACATTTGTTCGAGTATATTTCATTCTTTTACACAGATTGAAGATATTGTTACAACACGCCATTATGTAGATTACTTTAAGCCTCATCTCTTACAGACTTTGAAAATGAAAAGTTAAATGTAGTAACAGTTAGGTACATTTATAATGTGTCCGTGTTGCCAGTTTTTTTTATAAAAAAAATAAAAACAAACAGTAACTTTATTTTTTGCATACTAGGATAGGCAAGATAAGACACTCTATTGTCACCCCATTTCGAAACCTACGAAGTGTTAAGACACTCCATTGCCATTGCATTCCGAATAATTTTCGAGACGTGCGGTGCGTGTTGAGTGGCACTCAACACCGCGGTCTATCTTTTCACAGAGCGAGAAAACAAAAGTTGCATATTCCTCGGGATAGAAATCAAACCCACGACGGTCGCGTTTACACTAAGACGCTGTGCCGCCGCGCTACGACGCCTGATATACCTACTATAAAAAATATTTGTGTTTAATTATTTTAAAAATATTTCTAAAAAATTATAAAAAAATAGTTATTATTATTATTATAAGTAGTATGGGCAAACTAGAGATGTTTGTATCAAAATTTGAAAAAAACCTACACAATAGTAAAGAGATAGGTGGAAATATGCGTACATACAAAGCACGTACAACTAATATCGGTATTAGTTAGGAATTGAACCTGGCTACCTAACTTTGACACTGAAGAGTCAACAAAAGGCTTCTCTTATTGTTTTTATACTTATCTATATTATTTGATAAGTTGCGAATTGCGTTTTAATGAATATGAATATTGAGTAATACATGAGCTAAAGTAAATGGCAACATAAATATAAAATAGAAAACAAAATATTACACTCCTTAAGTCTGTTATTACAACTTTCTCACAATGTAAACGTTTCATCAAGTCATTGTAAACAATTCTTAGGTAACGCAAATATAATGCTGAGTGTTCACTATACAATAATGGAAAATATATTTAATTTTGAGTCCGTCGTCTGATTGTAAACGCGAAGAAAACCTGCTCTGGTGACAGAGACAAAGCGCGGAGTTTAGTTCCGCCACTTAACGCGCAATATCTCGATAATTGGGCGGTGCGTGAGGAATGAATAGCCTTAACACGGGATACAGCATAAAGCTAAAAAAGTTTATGTGTGAAGTTTTAAATCATGACGGTGCATGCCTACGCTTTTTCCTGCAAAGCAAAGTGTCTCTTAAATTGGGCAGAAAGTGAGAAACAGTGTCACTACTAAGTTAGTAATGTAATAAATATCTTTGTGCTGACACTTTTTGTGATGTTAAGTCAATCCGGGACCTAACCTCGCGCTTGTCTACCAGATCGAAAAAATAAAAATAATTTAATTATAATCAGCACCCGAGTTCGTATCGAGCCCACAACCATCAAATTTACAATCACACTGTCGGCCTCTTTGAAATTATATAATATTATAATAATTCCACAGTGTACACAAACACTATTACATTTTGTTACTGCGGAAAAACATTCGTTAAAATAAAGCGATCTGATAAAGTATTAATTACAAAGCTCCGAGAAACAACTATTGTTAAACCGTTTTTTAATTATTATTTTTTTGTGAAAGTAAATATGTAAAATATAAGTAAGTAGATATATTTTGAACTTATATTCAAATTTGTGAAACACCAGTTAGGTATCTGTTACTGAACATACAGGCTAAAAAATCTTAAAATCTTTATAGGTAATTTAGGTTTTATAATATATTTGTTTATCTTCACGCTGTATCCCGCATACGCCTGGGTTGCCTACCCAGAGGAAGAACCTAGTACTAGGACACTCCGTTCTCTATTTTCTGTCCAAATTTTAGAGACATTGCGTGTTGAGTGGCGGAACTCAACGCCGCATGGACAATATGTTATGTGTCATACAAAACTCTGGATTAATTTGAAAAGGATGAAGCTATTAAAACAAGAAGCTATAAACGATAAAAAAGTTTTCGTTATTCCATAGAATAACAGATTTTTAGAAAATATTCACTGTTTAGGTAACTTATCCCATAAGCGATACTCATTTAAAACGTATCTAACATCTAAACGCGTTGAGTCGTTAATGCACGCTCTGTTACTTTTGTATTCGACTTATCTATTCTTAAACACTTTTAAACCAAAATACATCCATAAAACCCATTTTAATCGCTACTTCTATTTAAATAGATGTCAAATTAAATATCCTTAGTTTCAATTTGAATTTTGTCAAGGTTTCACACCTTCGTGGTATTCCAAAAGGGCACTGGAGTAATCAATATATCGTAAAATAATCTTTTGTCACTCAAAACACAATAAGACGATTCGTGTGTTATCTATATCTATTTGTTAATATTTGTTGGTTCGAGCTACTTGATTTTATTATTGTGAACTGTGTTAAAAAGATTTTAATAAACACGGCTATATACAAAGTAAAAAAATAAGTAGGTATATTATATATGAGATATCTATAAGCCTTAAATATATATACTATAATACTTATTATGAATTTCGTAATTATATTATAAACAAATAAAAATTTACCTTTGAGATGTTTTAAATCTAATTTAAATTTTGAGATGTTCTTCTTAATGTATGTATTTAAATTTTGTTTATAACAGGGTTGGCGTGCGGAACCTGAGGACTTAGTATTTAGACACTCCGTTCTCATTAAGATACTTCCATTCCCAGCTCTTAATCTTTATAAAAGAGCGAAATTTATCTAGAAATTTATGTAATGAGAAAATAATTAGCTGTGACACGGCATAAAAATACAATAATTTTTTTTTGGAACCAAAATAAACGCACCCAGTTCCCGCCAAATGGACTAAGCGTCAATTTTAACACCACAGATTATAAAACTTGCTACTATTTATTATCTGTAAGGATATTATTATGTGTGCCAGTATTATTCGCAAATAAATAGGGATTAGGCTGAATGGCATTGTGCTCGTGTCATTGTCATCCGCATTTTGTGTGAAAATAGTTTTAGGGTTTCACACCTTTGACCAAAACGCTTTCTTTTAAAAATAAAATTTGTAGTTTATTATAATATAAAATATTGAATGATAGACGATCTTCCTATTTTATTGATTTAACTACAATTAATTATTGTTATAAGTTAAATATAAAAACTTCTAATGAAACTAAAACATTAGTTGTAAATATTTTTATTATTTTTTTTCATTTCATCATTTCAAATCATTTACGCTTCTATCATTCACGCATGCTTTTATGAACGTAACTAAAAATAACTATAAAAAATATATAACACACTTGTGCAATATCAATGTAATACACAATTATTCTGCGGAACCACGACACAAATATTTTTTGCTTGATATTTTTCCCAATGAGGATTAGTTCACAACAGCGCGATGATGGCCGCGAACAAATATTTGTAGGACACTCAGAGACGCATCATAATCGGACCAGTCCATGATCTCACCTATTATAGCGTATAATATCAAAGTATGGTTAAGTTCAGTTCCCCTGTTTATTTACTTAATGTATTTTTATTCGGTATATCGGATTAACATCAAAATTGATCGAATTGTTGTTATAAATAAGCAGATGGTGATTTAGGATTGATATATATAAGTGATGTTAAATGCAGGTTCAGTTATTTACTGTATTTAATAACGTAATTGAAATGTATATTTCTCATATTATAAAGCAAAAATATAAAGAATCTAGATTATAAATAGTTGGCAATGTATAGTTCAGTTTCAATCTATAAAGCAGATTTTTTGGGCAGTTGAAACAATGGTAATAGAATACAATCGAAAAATAAAAAAAATATTTTCTATATACCTACCAAACATATTTATTTATCACTAAATTTTATCTCTTAGACAGGTGGACAGTAAACGCTTGTTCAAAACTGACTCACTCATAACTATCTTATCATTAGACGACTAATCCTTTGGTAAAGCTAAATACACATAATAGTATATAATCCTCACTATTCAAATGAATACGCCATTGTAAAAACCAGAAGCTATGATTTAACAAGCGCACAGCATTAACAAATCTAACAGTCATTCAAATTTAGATTTTATGCCTTTAAAATAGAGATATACGAAATATCGTTTTTTTATATATGTAAGTATATATAATGTCACTTTCTGAGAAAGTTTCTTTGTAGAAAGCTGGAATAGATCTCAAAATGCTTGGTTTTAGCCATATCCGGAGATCTATTACTTGCGTATATTCGACAAATGGAGATTAAAAAATGTCGTCACAACAATTCATTGTTAAAATCCGGAAGAGCTTTACATATTAAAATATTAAGCCCTTTTTACTAAAAACTTTTTATCTTGCACAATATTTCTGTTCTGGCTGTGGTTTAAAAAGTCTTTGTAAATTATTTTCTCACGAATTTCAACTCAAAAAGAAATTAGCTTTAATGACTGATATAGGAACGCAGTAAGCGGTTCAACGCACTGATATTTAAAATTTAAATAATGTTACGTGTCACTAGTTTTGATATAGGTAAATAACCTAACACATATAGAGCGGGGAACACCTAATCGCAAAGCTACTTTCGAGTAATTACGCCTTTGAAATCTGAGCAAGGTTAATTAACCTAAATATTTCATTTCTTCCTAATGACAAATTAAGATTGACTTATCAAAATTATCCTTTTGTGTATTAGTTATGGGTTATTTTTTTTTATTTAGCCTCACGCTATACGCACATTGCAGGATACGCAGAAGTACCTACATAATCTAGTGGTAATTTTCATTTTATCGCACTAGTTAGATGTCGGGGGTAATCTTTCGAGTGGGAATCGAATTGATAGCCTTCGCGTTTCCAGACAGATCTCCCTATTATTAACGTATCATTATTAAAAACAAGCCAAAGATAATTTCAGTTCAGCTAATCTCATCTCTTCTCGTCTCACTAATCGCATGCAGCTCCAGTTACACAGGTGGCGGTAATTACGCCTTTGAGAGCCGAGCCGGGTGTGTCTAAACAGCGTTTCGCCCAAATTTGCACTAATTTTAGACTGAGGTGTAATAATATTGGCATCCTGTTAGTAAACCTAACAAACTATTATCAAAATGGCAGCCAAATTATTGAAATAGGTATTAGAATTTAGTAAATATTACAGTTACCGTATTATAGGTTCCATTATACATGGACATATACTTTTAAAATAAATGCCATAGTTTAACTATAGTGGACTTATGTAAATTACTTACTTAATGTAAATAAAAAAGAGGGATATGGTAAAATTATATAAAATAATTGATTAATGATTACTTATGCTTTTAGCACATGTTAAGAATTTAAATAGGCAAAATAATATGTCATTAATTATTTTGTGCAATTCGCTTGTATTGAGAGATGAAACTGAGACAGCAAAATGAAACAAATAATAATTTTCAATCTCAAGCAAAGAGTATTTCTTACAATTCTTGTTTCTCCAAGTATTTCAAGTAATTTATACATTTATTACGTAAAAAAAAGTTATATTCTTACTTAGATAACTTACTTTGTAGAATATCTACTTATTACATGTTCTATATTTCATAAACATTATGAACTCATTTTAACTTCTTTCTATCCATGTAAAGCAAATAAGTTCTCGGTGATATATTATTCCGACAATATTATAGTTAAATATGTAAATACTAGCTCCATCAAGCGACTACAACAGAAAAGTAAGATGAAAATTATAAATAGATGGCGCTTACTAATTATATTTTAGCTTTCACCGCATTTACTTAAAAATATTTTATATAATAAAATTTATATAAAGATTCTTATTAAAATAAATATTGACCATACCATACCGAACCTTTTATTCTTATACATGCACTATACATATAAAATAATTAATCTGTGTTAGCAATTTCTATTTGATATTTGTGATTTGAATGAATTGACATTGACATTTACTGGATGTTTAATATTAACACAAAAATAATTTTATAAATAAATGAATTATAATACTTTATTTTACAATGATCGGTGTTAGATTAAACACGTTTAATGATAACTCTGGAGAGCCAGAGCAAGATGCTAATTCAGCTTTAACCGAATTAGATAAAGGTAAAACTAACCTAAACTACTTTTAAGAGCGGTGTTTTGTAGATGAAATAACACGTAAATATTTTCAGGTTTAAGATCAGGAAAAGTAGGAGAACAATGTGAAGCGATAGTTAGATTTCCACGTCTCTTTGAGAAATATCCTTTTCCCATATTGATAAATTCGTCGTTTTTAAAACTGGCTGACGTCTTTCGTATGGGTAATAATTTCCTTAGACTATGGGTTCTTAGAGTTTGTCAACAGAGTGAAAAACATTTGGATAAAATTTTAAACGTTGATGAATTCTTAAGAAGAGTGTATAGTGTTCTACACTCTAACGATCCAGTGGCTAGAGCACTAGCTCTGAGAACCCTTGGTGCTGTAGCTGGTATTATTCCGGAAAGGCAAAATGTGCATCACGCGATACGAAGGGGGCTGGAGAGTCATGATAATGTTGAAGTAGATGCTGCTATTTATGCAACTACAAGATTTGCTGCTCATTCAAAGTAAGTTATTATATTATACATTTTATATTACCCAAATCCTGTCTAGATTTTTTTATCCTGCATATAGCAGGGCAAGGAAAAAGGACAAAGGCAAATAGAATCTAGTGTTGAGACACTCTGTTCACAGACATAGAGAGAGGGAGACAACTGGTAGGGCCACGTCCACCTCAAAATAGTTTACTGCCCACCCCAGAAATTTTACTTACAACAAAATTTGCTCTAAAAAATAAAAAAGAAACATTTACACAAACATATCTATACAAAGCTAAAGTCCAGGCCCACCACCAGAAAATATATCTAGATATGCTAATTTTTTTTAATTTTTTTTTATTTATCTTTGTCCATTTACGATCAGCCCAGCAGCTATAATTAAATTTTATGACTATCTAAATTGCTATTTTTTGAGATGAGCCCATCCTATGATGCGTCATCTCATTCTACAATACTGCTTCTTTAAATTGAAGCCAGTCTTGTTCGCCTTAGTTGATTTATGCTTTCATTGATATTGATCAGTGACCTTGCAAGTTCATTTTTATGATATTCCTCTCGTTTTATATGTGATACAAGATATATTTATCTATTTTTAAACATTTTTAAAGTGTTATTCCACACTTAGGAAAGAAAAATACTTATTTAGGAAACATATAAATATTTGAACGCAGCGGGACTCGAACCCGCGCCTCCTGGAAACCGACCAAGCGCTCTGACCTCTAAGCCATGCGTTCTCATCAGAGCGCCTGGTCGGTTTCCAGGAGGCGCGGGTTCGAGTCCCTCTGCGTTCAAATTTTTATACATTTTCTAAACAAGTATATATTTATCTGTTCCTTGATGGTGGCCATTTCAAGATATTCGTGGACTTCAGTATTGATATGCTAATGACTCTGTTATTGTTATATGTCTTTCACCTAAATTGAGATACTATATGCTTAATGGATTGACTCAATGCAACACAATGAAAATAACAATATGTAAAATATATCACATTATTTATTATCATTTTACCATTAGTAAAGAGGAGCTTGTGTGAGCCTTCCTTCCCTTCAGCTCCTTGAATGCTAGGTAGTTTCTTCTACATTTAAAACTTTCAATTTATTTTGTATATCTTTCAGTTCATTTGCAGTGGCCATGTGTAACAAATTATCAGACATGGTAGAGTGTGAGAGCACAGGTGCTGAGAGAAGAGCTAAGCTTGTGAGAGCATTGAGAACTGTCCATGGTGGTGGTATGTCTTTATTTTTATAGAAAACAGTTTTATTTTTATATCTTTAAACCAAATAATTATATATATTTATTTGTTCAACCAGTGTTTTGCTTACTAAAATAGTCATATAAAATAAAGCAGCTTCATGTTTTTGCACATACCATGCAAAGAGAATAATGATTTAAAGATGCTCTTTATTTTCTGCTTGAATTTGAGCTTTTTCCTGCATAGCAGGGTAGCCAAAGGAAAAGTAAGACACTCAATAACTGACTCTCTGCCTTATTTTCGAGTTATTGTATGGTAAGTGGTGGAACTCAATGCCATCCTCTGTCTATCAGAGTGACATTTTTTTTAGCTTCATACTATATCCTGCACATAGCAGGGTAGGCAGTGGAAGTCTGGGAACATAGTGTTTATATATGTATAATTATTATTGCAGCTGTTCGAGCCCAAGGCGTATTAAAGCTACTCAGATCCTTATTGGAAAGGTTTCCATCATCAAGTTCAGTTAGAGCAGCCATTACTGCACTAACTGCTATAGCTGCGGATACTGTTGTACATGTTCCTGATCAGGTATATGTTTATCTGTTTTGGAAATTTATTAAAAAAAATACAACTATTTTAATGCTTTCAAATTTCAATGTTTAGTTCAACTGCTTACATCTTTTTTTTTGGAGAAAATTTTATTTAATGTATTGTAAAAAACATATGAAAATTTGAACACTGCATATTTCAAATTAAAACTCATGCTTCTTGGATACCTGTTATGTTCTATGTAGGTGGGATCTGATCCATGTCTTCTAGCTACTATGATTATAAAGCCACATTATTCTACATGGGTGTTTATGTTTACCTTATAAAGGATTGAATCTATGGCTTACTATCGCTAGAGCGGAGCTTGTACTAAGAAGTGTAGGTTTGAGTTCTGCTACTTTAAAATTGTTATACTTAATGTTATTGTTAATTTATTCATTAAAAAAAATAAAAATTCAAGTAAAAATAAATAAAATAAATCAGCTTCACGCTGTATCCCACACACAGCAGGGTAGGCAGAGGGAACCTAGCGAAAGGCACTCCGTTCCCCACTTTCTGCCGAATTCTGGAGGCATTGCGTGTTAAGTGGCAGAACTTAACGCCGCGCTTGTCCAAAATTCAAGTAGTTCAATTAAAAAGTTATTGTATACTTTATATTTAAATTGGTTAATATGTTTTTAAACATTTTTAAAGTGTTATTCCACACTTAGGAAAGAAAAATACTTATTTAGAAAACGTATAAAAATTTGAACGCAGCGGGACTCGAACCCGCGCCTCCTGGAAACCGACCAGGCG
>DWMY01000895.1:0-18153 GCA_018249775.1 Heliconius hecalesia formosus | reverse complement strand
TATACGAAATATTTACATTATATTAGAAAAATTAAGAAAAAAAAGGTCCAATAATATAATTACCTAGCATTATTAGTACCAGCGCCAACCAGGCCCATAGCAAAGATGGCGTTGTAGGCGACATCGTTGTCCGAGTCGTGCGAGTACTTGTTCAGCACGTCGATGACAGACAGCTGCGGGTTAGAGATGGAGCAGAGGGCGATGGCCAGGGGCACCGCGCGTCTCACTGCTGGCTCACCGTAACGACCCTGTTTATAAAATATTTTTATATATTATTGCATTTCGTTTTTGACCTATTAATGTAGTAATTATCGTCTAGATTATGTGTTGCTAGAAGTTAATTCATTTATTTTATCGTTTTTCGTATTTGTGGATAAAGTGGTAACCTATTTTTTTTTGTAAGAATATATCCCTTATTAGCAAGAAATGTAATAAATAATTGACAATTAAAAACCCAAAGTATATAGTTAAAAAAATAACTAGAAAAATGCTGATAATCTTCAAACCATTGAACACATTTTCTTGAATGATGACTTGAACACTCTTGACTAAGTTACTTTCCAAACAAAAAAAATCTAATCAAAATCGACCCGATTTTGATGGTCAAACTTATAACACGTCTGTATTTTCTTTGTGGGTTAATAAATGAAGAAATTCTGATAAATCCAAAACCCCATTATATGCATGATAAAGCGTAAACCTCACTTACAAGTTGTCCAAATATACGTGTGCACATTTCCGCACCGGTCTCCTCGCCCAGCGCAATTACAGCGACGCCTAGAGTAGCCACCGCTTGCACTGACGACAGCTCCTTGTTGGCTTCCTTCTCTTTTTCCTTTTCCTTGTCCTTGCTCTTGCTCTCTTTGGATTTGCCTGTAATAATTAGCTTATATATTAATTGGTAAAAGAAAGAAATATTCATTAAAAAGTTGTATAATTTTGTGTCTAATAATTATTTTAATGAATGTTAAAATGGTTGTGGGATTGACTAGGTTGGAGTACAAGGTTCATTCTAGTAAGGCAAAGTGGAGCTTTGACTATCTTCAGTAAACACCATCTCAAATCTGGGCAGAAAGGGCATCTCTGTGCTTACACAGCTCCAAACAAGGTACAATGTTAAGCTACAAGATTATTTAACAATATTGTACTAAATTTAAATGACAGCATAAAAACAACTACAATTATTAATATTATAATTAGTAGGTTTTTCTGCATCACGCTGTACCCGCCTGTAGTAGGGTATACAGCCACCCAATTTCCAGCGAATTCTAAAGGCATTGCATGTTTAGTGGCGGAACACAACGCCACGACTGGCTTCACCTATATACATTATTATAGATATAAAAATAAATTTACTTTTGTTTTTGTCATCCTTTGATCCACCAGCAGAGCTGCTACTGCTACCGCTGCTACTTTCCTTGGATTCTTTCTTGTCTTGTTTCTTGAAAGCTGTGTCTTCAGCTGAAGATTGCTCATTCTAAAGTAAAACAAGCATATTATAATCTAATCAAGAAATTGCAATCTTAGAATAATGGTTTTGTTGTTTTCTATTTTCTGCTCAATTTTTTACTTTAAGAATTGTTGTCATTTGTCACGTTTTATGTAATAAAATGTTTTATTCAACAATTAAATAAAGTACCTATACTTTATTTTTACTTTTACAAATCATAAATTACCAATAACAATATAAAAATAAAATAGCCATACATACCTCAGTTTCATAATGTTTAGAGCATATATGTAACATCTGTTGTACGACGAGCACGTCGCCGGTGGCCGCGTACGCGCACATCGACAACGTCGTCTGACATAGAGACTGTTGGGGCTCGGGAAGTACTTCTAGGGCCGCCATTGTGGCTTCTGTGCGTTCTTTGCAGCCTGTGGACGAATTATAAAGTTAAATTACCGATTTACTTAACATACACAATTATTTGTTTCCTAATCTGAGTATTTATATATTTTCGTGTTCTAAAAACATTAACAATTTATATATTTTCCTTGGTAACTAAAGTTCTAACCAATTCAATAAAGCTATTCAATTTTTTTCAACAAAATACTTTATATTAATATTATTTTTTTAATTATGAACAAATTTAAATAAAACAAACAGTAAATGATAACATTTATTTATTAATTTGGGGTAAGGAAGTTTTCCAAATACAATAGTGAAAACTGCATTTAAATTTGTTATGCCATTTCCGAGATTAGGCGGCAACTACGATTACGCAGATTAGAAATAAACAGGCACAAGTTAAAAAAATGTTCTTTTTTTGGTTTTCGGTTTAAAATTACAAAATGTATAGATGTAAATAAAGCCAAATACTCTTTATTTTGATATACCAAAAATATACAGATTAGAAAATTATAGTTTGTAGATTTTATTAATCTTGTCAAGATTAAATGCTGTAAAATTTTACAGCTTAACAACGATGTATAGTTGTCATTACTGAGAGTTAAGTCAAAAACAAAGTAGACCAACCAAAAAGTTTGTTGTTAAATTGAGTAATATAATATGAAGCTTACACAGTTTATATAGAAAATAAGATTGTAAGCAATTTAAACATTATAAGTATGTCATAATAACTCACCTAAGAAACACAATCCGAGACCCAAGTGGAGGAATCTAGCATAAGTTGAAGAGTGAAGTTCTTTGTTATCCTCAATGAGCCGCTGAATAATAGCACAAGATACCTAAAATAGTAATGTTGTTTAATTAATTGCTGTGACGTGTTGATCAATAATAATTGAATTTTTTTCACGGTTTAGGTAGAGAAAACTTCCGAATAAAATTGTTCTTCAAGATCTATACATAACTGACGACGACGGAATATATAATCGACGTGAATGCCGAGTTTATTTTTGTTTTTTTGCTTCAAACTTAATACTGTATACAGCAAGGGTAGATCATCTACGTTCAGCCCGGTTTGAACACATTGTGTTGAGTGACTGAAAATATATAATTATGAAGCTCATAACTTTATATCAGGCTCACAGTTTATTCAATTATGTGTGCTTTTATTTATTTTTTTAGCTTCACACTGTATCCTACCTAAATAGCAGGGTAGGGACCGAGAACCTGGGAACCTAATGTTAGGACATTCTGTTTCCATTAAGACAATTCCGTCACTTTGTAAGTTTTAAAGGCAGTACAGTTACTTACATCCCCATTACAAGATCCCACAGCTATGAGGCCGCAGGCGACAGCTGCCAGCGCACAGATCTCGGGCGGGGCCGTCGTGTCGGCCAACACAGGCAAGAGGTGAGATAGTACCTCTTGACGTTGTGTTCCGGCGTATGCTATGCCTAGACCTGAGAATGTTTGACGTGATTGCCATGGTTTATTTTATGACTCAAATACAATATGTACGACGACTCGTGGCCGCCCTGAAGTAAACTGTAGCTGACTGCGCAGATTTTAAGTTTTCCTTACTTTTTATTTTTTTCCCAACCTTACTTCAGGACGACCACGACTCGACGATACTGTATTATGCAAAACAATTTTCTAAGATTTTTAAATCTTCTACACTCTCAAGAGGTTGCCCAGATAGCTATTCAATACTTGTGATAATGATTATTACAATTAATCCTGAATTAGAGCACAATACCTATTAAGTAAATAACAAACAAATTATTGTGTTAGTTAGTGGCTTGAGTAATAATGGTAGAAAAATTACGTATTATTGAGGCTGGTGTGGCTCAGAATTTGACTTTAAATGAGACAGTTGCTGGTTTGCTACTATGGGAGCTTAAAAAAAAAGGTAACAAGTCAAAGTGCGGCGTCGAGATCCGCCACGCAACCCGCAATGTTTTGAAATTGGACAGAAAGTAATGAATAGTGTCTTAACACTAAGTTTCCTTTCTCTACTCTACTATGTATGGGATATAGAGTGAAGCTGAAAAAGAAGTCATTTATTATCTAAGTATTATTATACACTTACCTAACACACTACCAATTCGCAAATTAGCACTTGAATGCAAAACATAATCAGATAGCAAGGCAAGGGCTGGATCACAGTCATTTCTTACACCGCAGTTGACAAGACCGAGTGCTAACAACGCTCCTGCTTTTATATGTTCCTCAGCAGTATACAAATACTTGTCAATGGGAGTTAAACCACCATCTACATCCCACAAATGTATCATACCAAGAGATGCTGCAGCTGATAGCATACCTAAAATTATCATAATGTTAAACATACAATAAGCTTTACTTCATATTAAAAGAACAAACCAAGTTAACATAAATAAAATATTGTTTATGGGTTTGATTCCCATTCATGCTTCTCCCACTTGGGAGAATAAATATATTGATTCCTCACTCTGATAAAAAGACTGATTATGGATTGGATTGACAGGCGCACACACTCCAATTCAAAAACTGGGCAGACAATGGGGAATGGAGTGGCATAACAATAAATGACATTTTCTTTGCACTATCCCACATATGTGATATACATAAGAATAAAAATAAATAAAATTAATCAATAAAATAAAAAAAAATATATATATATAATATCAATTTTGTACCATGATCTTTGTTTTTATACATCCATTTGTTTCCATCTTCAGTAGTAACTAATTTATCCCTCCCAAAGCCAGCATTCACAAACGCATTCACAAATGTAGCTGATAAGTTCTGTCTGGCTGAGTCAACCGGATGTTCAGCTAACAAAGATGGGCGGAGGGCAGAACCAGCTGACTCTAACCATGTTTTGTAAACTTCTTCAGGTGTCTTTGGCTCCATAATGTCAAGCTAGAAAGAAATGTCAATAGTAGTTTGTTGATATACATATGTAGAAAAACAATTCTCTTTGACAATTATAAATAATCTTACCTCTCTGGCTAGGCTAAGAAAATGATCATTTATGTGAGCATTTAAAAGAATTGTTCTCAAATCTTCATCTTCCAACTCTAAAGGAACATACTGTCTGGCCAACATATAACAAAGTTGCTTTTTTATCAACCTATAAAAAATAATAATAATAATAAGTATTTGTTTTGAAGCTTAGAATTGAAGTAAATTGAAGTAAGCAAACTTACAGATCATTACAGGCATTGAACACTTCTTCACATTTTGCTTTATCATGTAATTGCATAGCGACTAAAAGAGCTCGTGGATATTCTCCAAAACGTAAGTATGTGTCAAGAACTCCTTGCAGAATTTGTGTTGACTCAGGTTCCACTACATAGCTTGCGCACCTTGTTATATAAATATATATTTAATTTAATAATGAGTACATATATTTTTTATTTTATGTACTTTGTAACCAGATTAAATGCATATATTTTATCATTATACAATTTGGAAACCTGATATTTAAATATTTTGCTATTTAATTTTAACTTAAATCCATAGTCAAAAAAATACTCAAAAAACTCAAACTTCTCTATTCTATCTAGTCTATTGTTTATTATTATTATATAATATATAGCAAATATAATATAAATTCTTAGATATGAATATAGCTTAACTTACCCTATAAGGTATAGGCACACCCTAGGATAATTACTTTGGTCCATATGCTGAGAAAGTAAATCTAAGCGGTCAATCTCCATGAGTAAATCACAGGCCTGAATTTCAGCTGAATGTTGCATATCAAAAGCAATAACATCACGGACCAATGGCATTAATGTGTTCATATTCTCAATATTCCATTCTTCTGCAATTTCTCCTTCAAGTTGTCTATAAAATCACATACAATTTTTTAACTTAAAAAATAAAATTTCATTGCTTACAAATAAAATAGTTTTATATATTCTTACCTTACATATTCATGACCCCATTCACCTACATTGGACATAGTTCCTAACATGCAATACTTCAGACATTCTCTTTTTTCAGCAGCATCCTATATAAAAATAATATATTTAATAGAACTACATTATGTCCATTATGAATCAGAATTTCCTTAAGTTTCAGAACAGAAAGTGTCTTATAGCTTCGACTTAATACTCACATTAATGGAATTCTTAAGTGTCACTGATATTTACTCTTATAAGCTTCATGAAATTGATTTTGATGAAACAAAGACAAACAGAAATCTGCACTACAGTAAGGAATGGTATAATGTGTATTTACTATTTAAAATATGAAAGTGAAAAAGTAATCCTTTTAACTCACCACAGACCCACTAACTCCCATAGCAAGTACTGATACAACATCAGCGCAAAATTTTTTTGTTTTTTCATCTTCAATTTTTTCATATACCAACTTTAGTGCTGGATAATGTTCTCTTAAAAATTTCAATGGCTTTGGCACGGATGTCATAGATGTTGTAGATGTTCTTATAAGATTTGTTAACATCTGTAGTGCTGGTAAATAAAGATCAACCTCATTACCCTGAAATTAATACAATAATCATGTTAGTTAGGTACAATGAAAATATAAGTAGTTCCGGTTAATCGTGAAAGAAAACGCACCGTAAGTTTTTCAACCAACATATTTAGCTCCTCTTGGAGGCGTTTATCTTCTTCTGACTGAAAAAAAAAAATATTAAGCGTTATTAATATATACAATCTTAGAAAATAAAAAATGGTCACAGACAAAAGCACTACCAAATCATCATTCGGCGCAGGTGCTGGATCTGCTTTTTCTTTTTTATTCTCTTCTGCCTTATTTTTGACCGTCATTTTTTATTTTAATTATAATGTTCTCAAAGGTATATTATTCTAAAAGTTTTGCGATGAATCGGCAAATGAGCAGTTTTAACAAAATTTGACAAGTCACTGTATCGCAACAGGCCCCAGATGCAATATGTTTTTTAACACAGATAATCTTTAAAATACATAAGATATCATACTTTAATCTTTGATTGGTAGATAATATCGTGCCGTACTTTGAAATATTATACCGCACCGTACATTAAATTCACTGTAATAAATGTGATAACAAATAACAACAGTATTTTTTATTGATTATTTCTTATTTAAAGTAAATAAAATTATAAGGAAAACGTTTTAAAAAAAATATTTAGTATTTTATTTTATTTATGTACATAAATAAAAATTTTGTTTGTAATTTTTTATTATTTTAATAAAAAAAACTAATAATGTTTTCGGGATCTTTCTAAATATATCAGATAGTATCAGATACTGATTTCATAAAAAAATGGAAAAGAAACATAAAAAGTAACCAATTTTAATATCATTACCATATTTTATACAGACGTCTATAAAGCTAATGTTTAATTCACCAAGCTTTTATAAATTCACCGTAAACTAAAATAAAACTTATTTCTAGCTTTAGTTTGCAATAAGCGTTTGGACAAGAGAGTTTTGTTACAGAGCTCCTCTCCAATTACACATAGCGGTGCATAAAAAATAGAACTACTCAACATCACACTGCATTAATTGTTTTTATTATTTCACTTTTTGATATATAAATATTTTACATTCAACATTTTTCTAAATTTGTTGTAGACTAATTTGTATCTTCATTTATTGGATTCAATAAGTTATAGTTAAATCTTAATTCTAGTTATGTATCACTATAATAGAGTTCATTTAGTAAACATAACTGGTAAGAAACATGTGGGTAAATTGATAGGAAAATCTCAATCTACTTTTAACGTGTATAATAATACTATTCCTAGGCCAAAAAGCCTACCCATTGTGGGCACAAGATTAGATCTAATAGCTGCTGGAAGCGGTAAAAAGTAAGTAATTTTGTTTCAATTTCTTATCTTATGTGTTTTGTTTATTTTATGGGAATCACACCCACAAGCGTTGCTTTTACAGTCACACGTTTGTGCCCCTGCGCCACGACGGCATCACAAATATGTTACTAAATAATGTTAACAATTAAACATACCTAATTAATGTGTTATTATGCATAAATGTGTAAGTAAATACGAGTCTCTTTCGTTAAGCTTGATACGTGGAAATTAAGCAATGTTTTCTAATAATTATTTTGTAATATTTTTCAATAATTGAAGACGTTAATGATAAGAAGTAACCGTAACACTTATGAACATAAGTATGTTAACTGTATCGATTATTATAATTTGTACTGCTAAAGATAAATTTAATTACTCTTGTCTCTTTAATTTCGGTTTCACCGCGGTCATCGCTAACATTATATACTATCTCAGGATGGTTGCAAAATAATTTAAACAGGATATCTCAGATACACTTATACCCATTTGTAATGTCTGGTTAGAGTTCGGACGGATGTACTTTTAAATTATCTAGCCTCCAACGGCTCAAAAGCAAAAGCAACATTTGAGTATCAAAATAATTTTATTATCAATTATGTCTTGGAATATGTCCTTTGCTGACTTTCATGATTTATTATGATAGCGTTTTTCAAGTTTTGTTACGTAATAGTCTTAATAGCCCAAGATCCCAGAGCCCACAGACAGACCTATGTAATTTTTAGCAAAGCTGAAATTTTGAGGACCATTAGTTTAATATGTAGTTAAGATAGTCTGCGTACTCACTAACTTGAAAGTGGGGACTTTCAGAGGTTGCGCCAAACAAAGGTGCGTCTCTGTCTGGAAGGATTAATCTGGGTGCTTATAAGGGGTTTTGAAATAGTTCGTAAATCTGACCACGTCGGGCAACAACAACGTTTGCGACAATCAGTCACAATCCCATCATGCCAACATTAAGTCGCAAGGTAATATTGAGTTGTCTGTGAATGCTAATGAATGTTGATGAGTGATTGAGGAGAAGCTTGAAAGATGCTATTTTTTAATATGGTTCTACACCGATAAATCTCAGACCAAAACGACTTCTTTTGCTTTTGCATAGAGGTAACATAGCACTAGTGAGGATTCTAGATCAATACTTACCTAGACATTTAAAAAATTGTAGTGATGATACTGATACGCATTCAGTATTATATTGTGTTGCTGTAGCTGCATGTCGTGTTGTTGGTGTACAGTTCCTAAATAAAGGGGGCACTAAGGCATCAAAACATACAGTGGCGATTGTGATTTGTGACGGAAGCATTTGCATTGTGCATTTTATATTTGAACAAATAACATTCAAACTTCTAGTAGTGATATAAGGATGAAATTTGGCGTGGATAAATCTGCAAGTATGAAGTGCGGAGAAGTGTGATAAGATCTGATAATAGACTAGACTACTAGACTAATAGGCGTAGACTGTAGTACTCACTACTTCTGATCGCATGGCTGTGTGGAAGAGCAAGGAGCTGCATTGCAGATTCCATAGAGCCCTAGTTGGCCCGGACGTGGATACTGCTTCCTCCTTATCTTGGTTACAGTTCTGGGATATTTTCGGGGAAACTGAAGGTTTTGTCTGTGCACAGATGTCGGGCGTGTCATCGACCTGGGGAGTACCTCAGATATATTATCTCTGGTTGTTCTCAACTTGCTAATGGTGAGTTTTTGCATAATAAATCAAGTAGCCAACATAATACACCAGCAACTTGCTCTTCAATATGGTCTTGTGGAATTGGATTGGATAGGTACAATCCCACGTCTGTTCTTAAAAATAGCTGTACTTTGCTCTACTGGGATCGGTCTATTATTACTGACATATATATTGTTGCCAATAGACCTGATATAGTACTAGTAGACGCGCAGTGATTGTTGACATTACTATCCCACATGATGATAATCTCGTGAAGGTCGGAAAAAGAAAAACTAACTAAATATTTGTAACCATAAAATTACTCCCATGTGGGATGTCAATGCGACTATCATTGTGCCGATAGTGGTTTCAGTTAACGATTTAATAGCAAAAAGCCTCGACCAATATCTTAAGAGGTTATCGTTTAGCTGTTGATCAAAAACCGGCAGAAGGCAATTTTACAAGAGACGGCGCGTACTGTGAGGAATTTCCTCTCTCTGGAGCCCTAGCCACCGACAAGGGTTCAAGCCCCTTCTCACCCTCGGAAGAGTGTTTTTCTTAATATTTTTAAATGTTTTTTTTATAACAACATATTTAAAAATGTAAAATTGATTCCTCTTGTATAATAAAAGTTCATATATACATTTAAAACAATATTCTTAAAAACATGTTTCAAATACGAGCGTTTCTACTTTAACGTAGGTGAGCATGTACCTTAACTTGGCGCTAACTCTGACAGGGCCTCACTTTCTAGTTAGTAAGTGCGCATACTAAAAATAAAAATACTTTTGTCTAGGGAACAAAAAAGAATATACGGCTATGCTTAATTTTTAAAACTATAAAGTTTTAAAGTCTTATGTTGAGGTTATATTGTTCAACAGTAATTTTATTAGGAGAAAAAATCATGCCAACATTTTCCTTAGGATATTTTGAATATCAGTGCTAGTACAAATGTCTATAGTTCGATTCGGCGAATGTTACTCATACATATTTACAATTTAATAAAGATAAAATAATTGAATACAATGTAATTCATGTTGCTAAGTCTTAGTCCAACATGCTCTGTTGGGCATCCGCATAAGTCGTTTTGAGATTAGGCCACTCTTAGAATTGTGGTTTTCTCTTCTATTATTTTTTTCAATTTATAGGACAACTGTTCTTTCATTTTAAACTATCTTTTTACAGTTTACACAAATATATCGACAATCGACACAAGCAATTAGGCCCTATATTTGCAGAAAAGTTGAATGGAAATACAGAGCTAATATTTATTAGTGATCCAGAGTTAATAAAATCGCTCTTTATTAAATTAGAAGGAAAATATCCAACACATATATTACCTGAACCTTGGGTATTATATGAAAAATTATATGGATCAAAAAGAGGTTTATTCTTTATGGATGGCGAAGAGTGGCTACAAAATCGAAGAATTTTGAATAAATATTTACTAAAAGATGATGCTGATAAGTGGATCCGTCAGCCTACTGCTGAAACTGTAGAAAGGTTTATAGCACAATTGAAAGCGAAATGTAATAATGGATTTTTGTTTCAAAATATGGAAGCAGAACTGTACAAGCTTTCAACAAGTGGTTTGTTTACATTGGAATTAGACATTTTACTTTGATTACATTATGTATATAACTTTAATATCTATTACTGTATTTTTTTACAGTAATAATAAATGTTTTGCTGGGTCCAAATGCATTAATACATAACCAACATCATGAAGAATTGCTATCAATGTTTGCCGTCTCTGTTAAAAAGATATTTCAAACGACTACTAAATTATACGCTTGGCCATTGTATTGGTGTCACCGATTAAATTTGAAAGTGTGGAGAGATTTTAAAGAATGTGTCCATTTATCACTTTCCTTAGGTAAACATTTATATTCATATATCAAAAATATTATGCGTGTGCTTAGTAGAATACCGAATCTGTCGTTTAAAAACAGATACTTTTTTATTGTACTATAATGGTATGTTTTTAATTCACAGTATTAATTGTTATACTAATTAAAAAACGTCAATGACAATATTTTTTCATAATAAAATAAATCAAATCAGCTTCACGGTCTATTCCACACACAGCAGGTTAGGCAGAGGGAACCTAGTGTTAAGACACTCCGTTTCCCACTTTTCGCCGAATTCTGGAGGCATTGCGTGTGAACGCCGCGTTTTGCCTTGACACCAGAGCGAAGAAATGGATATATAAATTTAAATAAATATTTCTTTTCCTCTAGGGGAGATTGAACCCACAATCAATCGCTTTTACAGGAACACTTTGTGTCCCTTATTGACCCGACTGACCTCATAAAATATAAATATTGGTGATATTATGTAATTTAGAATTAAATGTTATATATATTTTTGTCGCAGCAAATAAAATGGCCCGTGAAATGTTGGAAAATAAAAATAAAAGTAATGGACTGGTTAAAAAAATGGTTGATGAAAATATAAAAAATGAAGATATAATAAGAATAATTGCAGATTTTATTATGGCCGCTGGCGACACGGTAAGTTCTTAAGAGCTGTGGAAAAGCTTTCCCAGATGATACAAGTCGATCACATGAAAACGCGCGTGTTGCTGCTCGCGCGTAAATCAAGTGATAAATACAGATATCTCGAGTCTAAATAGTCCAAATGATGAGATTTATGGGAGGGAGATAAATATATATACAACACACATAAATGAACATTTATAAGTATTCATTATTAAATTATTATTTAAAATTATTATACCTGCTGATTGATTTAAGGGCTAGTAATATGCTCGTGCGTAAATAACGTCATCTGGATAAACCATAATAAGAAACTTATTGGTTTAGTATTTAACATTCAGTGATATCATTTAAAATTTCCAGACTGCTTACACGACACTTTGGATTCTTTTGTTGCTATCTAGGAACAAAGATGCTGTTGATGAAATTCTCGTAAACAAAGGTGACTATGTTAAGTGTGTAATTAAGGAGGGAATGAGATTATATCCTGTTGCTCCATTTTTAACAAGAATTCTGCCAAAGGAAACTTTTCTCGGAAATTATAAAATTAAAGACAAGGTAACACATTTTACGCTTTACTATTATTAATATGTGATAACTCGATCACTATACTGATGAAAATTTCTTTTTCTTAACAGTAAAAATTTTATGTTTGTGCATGCACATCGTTGAAACTATTGAACAGACTTGATTTATTTTTTTGTTATTTAACAATTAGGCAGTAGGCCTGAAACGAACATAAGATTAGAATTGATTTTGAGGATTAGAGCATGTAAGATATAATGATATAATAATAAACTGCTATAGGCCTAATCGTAATAGACTAAATAATATAAGGGAATGCCCTTTAAAAATGTTAAGATATTAAACATATAAAAATTAAGAACTGGAACATCTGATGTGGAACTCCAAGAGCAGCCGAGGTATATAATTACAACAGAAATAAAAGACTAATAAATTAAAACAAAATACTAGGCTTAATGAAACAAGGTTGCGGGCAACAAAGTTGTCTCTTATGAAGTATTTTTACTAGTAGGAACCTAATCGATATAAAGCAGGGGTTCCCAACCTTTTCGTGATCAAGAACCACTTTTATATCATTCTTGGTAGCGGGGACCACTATGCGTGTAGATATAATAAAATTTTACTGTGATAATTAAACAGAAACTTCGCCTCGCCACCCCCAGTCATAAAATTAAAATCGTTCGTGGACCATATTTAGGATTTAGGCGGTCTGCGGACCACTGGTTGGGAACCACTGATATAAAGGAATATAGAAATAGAGTAATAGAAACTAAACCAACTGTAGCTCGTACAGGTAAAATGAAAAGAATTAATTAAAAAAAACTTAAATAAAAAATATCGTTTTCTTAAAAGTATTCTGTGAGCCCGCTTTTCTTTTCGCCATCCAAAAAAATATGATCACAAAATAATAATAGTTTCGATGTATTTTTAATGATTTTCGTTAATTATATATATTTAGTTTTTTATACTAGCAGCAAAAGCAGAAAACGAATAAATCGTATTTTTTCTAATGGCCAGATTGCTTCTTGCGATGACAAGAGCAAATTACATATAGAAAAGAAAACATGAATGAATTGGAATAGTAAATTATATAGAATATTATGAGCTGATAAAGTATAAACAGTAAAAAAAATCCCGATTTATTATTGTTATGTAAATAATATTATTCTGTAGTTACACCAGATGTCAATTGTGTAAAACGAATTTTGTCAAATGTCAAAACAATAACAAAAAATTAAATGACGTAAAAGATTAGGTTATATTTGTATATTCTATTATAATAAAATAATATTTTTTAATAATAATCAATATGCTAATTACTAAAACTATATTTAATTTAAGAAATTACCCTCTAACTTCTAACCGGTATTACAGTATGTTAAGTTATTTACATTTAAACCGAAATGACTGTGAATATAACAATATGAAATTAGCGAAAAAGAAAACTGTCCAACAAATTATTAGTAAAAGAAATATTTCGATCGACGGTGTTGTTAAGTGGCAGGAACAACTTTACAACGGCATCTCAAACAGCAGTTTTGTGAATATAATGCAAGACGGTTTGCTGTATTTTCATGATAGCACTGGTTTAACTTGGTCGGCCACTATTATCTCGGCAACTATATTAGTCCGATGTCTAATGACTATGCCGCTTTCTGTTTATCAAAATTATATACTAGCTAAAGTAGAGAACATAGGCTTAGAGCTTAAAGATTTAACAAATGAACTCAAAAAAGAAACTGCTATAGCTAAAAAGATATACAACTTAAATGACAAAAAGACCATGGCACTATACCGAATATCGATGAAAAAGCAATGGCGAAAGCTTATAGAAAGGGATAATTGTCATCCTCTAAAGGCAACTCTAGTTATATGGTTTCAAATTCCAATTTGGGTTTGCATATCTTTTGCTCTTCGCAATTTAGTAAACATGCACCCACCTAATCCATCTGCAGCTATAACATTTATGGAAATGGAAGTTGGAGGCTTTGGTTGGATACCTAACTTAACATTACCTGATCATTCTCTAATTTTGCCAATTGTATTTGGCATTACAAACTTAGCCATTATAGAAGTACAAAGATTATCAAAGATTAGACAACCATCAAAATTATATAATATTTTTACCAACATATTTCGGGTATTTTCCATAGTAATGATACCTGTTGCAGCAAGTGTTCCTTCATGTATGTGCTTATATTGGACAACTTCTAGTGTTTTTGGCTTAGCCCAGAATTTATGCCTCCTATCACCCACATTAAGAAGAAAATTGAAAATACCAGAAGCGCCAAGCGAATTAGAGAAACCTTATGATCATATAAAAGAGGAAATTAAATTTGGACTTACAAAAATTATACCAAAAAAATCATAATCATTTATTCTACAAATTACTCATTTTTGTATTACAGACTCCAATAATAGCGTCTATATATACATCTGGGAGAGATGATAATAATTTTTCCAAAGCACATCTCTTTCTTCCTTACCGTTGGGATAGAAATGATCCTCGTAGAGCTAGTCTAGTCAACCATGTTCCAACGGCATCACTCCCATTTGCTATGGGAGCTAGATCTTGTATTGGCAAAAAGATAGCTATGGTACAACTTACTGAAGTGATTAGTCAGGTAAAAAAATATTGTAACAAATGCAGTAGTGTCAATTATCCAAATGTTATTCAATAAATATCTGTTATCCAAACTTTAGGTCTACTGGGCTTGCAGATTCCTACCCCTTCTGTGTATATGTGTACTCATAACTTGTTAGGTACACTTGGTTTGATATTTCATAGAAGACCACATAAGTAAAATCTTGATTAAAAATGTCCAAACATATGCAGTATGCATAGGTTTAGGCATCCTTTGGTTAATTTGCAACTAATGTAATAAAAAGAATTCCCCATGAACAGACATGCAAGTCTTAATCTATATAATGTCATTATTTATAAAAAAAAAATGTTTCTGAACACTTATATTTCCTTATTACTTTAGATAATCAGGCTCTACTGTAATTTTATTTTGAATTATATAATTCTAACAGCTACAAGTTGACCAGAACTTATGAATTTTTACTAAATGTTTATTTACAGATTGTGGAAACTTTTGACTTCCAATGTAATAATAATGAAAACATAAATTCCATCACCTCACAAGTGCTAATACCAGATAAACATATAGACTTGTATTTTACTTTAAGAAACAATGTTGATTAGGAAAGCATTTAAGGATATTGAATTGAAACACCGATATATGTTCTTCTTTATTATTTGTTTAAATATATTTGAATACAGATATTAGTTATACATGTTTTATTATTTCATGTCCATAATTAAATAAGGTCCCATACATAAATACAAGTATGAGTATATATTGTGATTATTATGGAATGTTTGCAATTTAACAATAATTATAAAAATAAATGTCATGAAAATAGCTTTATAATACCATAGTATCAATATGTTTATGGATAGTAAGTATAATTCTTATATATAAGTATAGATGCATGCACACAATCTATACCTCTAATGGTAAGGTGCTTAACAAAAATATGTTTCATTTATATAGTAACTCACTGTGAAAGTAGTAAACATATACACTATTACTAAAATTAGAAATACAATAATATTCATTAGATAAAATTTTCAAAGTCATCTTACTTGTGCATACTGCATTGGTAGAACTTTACAATATTCATTATAGCATATATCAGGTAGAGAACCTAGAGACAAGATTCATTCTTTGTTATTATATATTTTTATCGAGACATGGTAATTTATAGGACTCAATGCTGCATTTAGCTTTATCGAGCATTATTTTCTAGAGCAGGAAAATGAAGATAATTCACTCCTCAAAGAGGCGATGAACTCCACAACCATCACATTTACAGTTGGACACTGTCTCATTTTTCTAAAATACATTTGATGTGTCCTTATTATTATTATAAGGGTATTATATTTTTTAAATGCAATCACTACAACTCTAACACATTAATATACTGTACTAGTAGGATAAATAATTTAATATAGTAATTATATTACTTATTCCATTTATGGAAATTAATAGTTCATTACATGATAAATATGTCTGAAATTAATAAGCGGTGATTATACCATACTATTTATTCTTACTTACATTACATCAGATAGTAAACGCCTAGTTTACACAGTGTGATCCAGAACATCCATTTTATAAAGACCTAACTTAGAATTGAATAGTGTAATCACGCTATTACTTCAGTACCTCCAAGGTATAAGCTACATAGTATAATAATAATTGTATAATTAATAAATATATATTGTAGGATATTTATACACCAATTATTTTTTAGCATACTGATAAATTCACCGTCCATATCGCCTAAATATAACACACAACCATTCACCATAACCACAAATATCTACATGTCAATGCTTACTGCAAGAACCCGGCTTTTTTTTATATCTTCTTAAGAAATAAATTACCTTTTCTCATTTAACCAATTGCCTCATAAGCATCCCTTTAACGTCTTCCAACCATTGATCTTTGTATGGCAGGGTAAGTATATTTTTGAATGATTTAAATCTATCAGTTTCTGTCATTTTACCTATTAATAAATAAGCAACTGCTTCAGGACACAAAAATCCCATGCCTTCGCTCAAAGACCAGATGTAAATTCTGTCTGCTGTGTTTGGCGTCATTTTAAACTGTAGTATGGCACTACTAAGCAGGTCTTTTAACTTCTCAAATAAAAATCTATCCGCCAATAGTAAAACTTCCAAGCTGGTATTTAGGTTATCAACCATCGGAAACACTTCAATGTCGCACTTAGGATTGTTTAAGCCATATTGGAGTAGCGTGAACAAATACTCTAGAGCTCCTTTTGACACGTTCTTAAGACGTACACATTTTTCGCCAGATTCCTTGAATTTACCCATTAGCATAGCACTGAAAACTTCCGAATGTTGACATAAAAATATTCTATTTGCCCTTACTGTTGTGGAGTCATCTAATTGAAAGATGACAATATCCTCTGGAGCCAAATTGTCAAGTATAGGATCATAGTTGACATGCACTTTGTCTTTATATCTTTTATCTAAAACCTTTGGATCTTTGAGATTAATATTATTGGCAATTTTTACCAAAGCAGTAACACAATCTTCAATATCTTCTTTGGACTCTGATATAATGTGGAAAAGTTGATTGAGACCATTGCAATCAATCATATATTTCTTCAAGGGTTTCTCAGCCCTGAAAAGGAATTTCAACTATCAATTTTGTCAAATTTTATCTAATTTCATTTTACTTTTTGAATGACAACTATTTAAACTGCTTTAATCAAATATTATGTTTTGGTATTCGAAAACACATTTTTGGAAATTATGGATTCTATTTCCACTCGGGGGAATGAAACTATTTTAATATTTTCATTAGACAAAGTGCTGCGTTGAGTTCCGCCCTATAATGCTGTGCCTACTTACCCTGCTGTGCCTTATATTGATTACAGCGTGAAATTGGGTTTCACACTGTAATCAATATAATAATAATAAAAAAGCAAAAATATTTCTACTACCAAAATATATATGATTAATCTGGTTAAAATAGTTTCATTTAAAATATGTAAAACTAGCCAACATTTTCGAATATTTTACTTACTTAACAATATAGGGCAAGGTTAGAGCAAGTGTCTGTTTCATTGACGAGCATCCTTTTAGCAAATGATAGCTGATTTTTCCGATACCGTAGCTTGATTCCGCTAATAATCCCAACTGAGATAACAGCTTCGAGCTTAATTTCAAAATCTAGGCAAAAAAGTATTTTTAAGTTTTATTTTATAAAAT
>DWMY01000894.1:0-18157 GCA_018249775.1 Heliconius hecalesia formosus | reverse complement strand
GAGCGATGAAATGAAAATATTAAATATTTCATGGAATATTTAATAATTTACTATTTATTATTATATTACTAAACTTGAAAGTTTGATGATTTCTTAAGTGGTGCTTGTGGTTTTATGACAAACATAGTTAATCACATAACACATTTGTTAATCGAAAAAATAGCTTTTAATACAAATTTGAACATATTGGAATGATATGTTATTTAATATATTGTATATTCAAATTGTGACGTTATTTTTTATTTGACGTATATACATGAATACAATTTGTCAGAACCTTTCACCGGACCGATGCCTCGGATCATCTTCATATTCGAGACATCACGCTGTGGCACGGTGCATCTGGGGGCCGGGGGCCCAGATGCACCGAAGAGGAACTTGCCCAGAGACAGTCTACCCTACGGCAACTTCTAAGTTGCTGCCAAGGTCAATAGCCGCCTAAGCTGGAACTCCTTTGGGTAAAGAAGGGTCTCACTCAGCTAGGCTGACCGCCCGGCGGCACTAGTTAATCCACTCACTTTCCTTCCCTCCCCCTCTCAGTAATGAACCCAACAAAGAAGCTATCTATCAGCATAAAAAAATAAAGTATAAGAAAATGTTTTATATTGTTTATTTGCTGCTAATGTTTTCGAAAATTATGCCGTATGATAGATGTAGCTTGTGACACATTATTCGAGATATGAGTACCAGCTGAAGTGACTTACATCGGTAGATTCGTACTAACGATAGCTATGCTTAAAATAGAAAAGTGAATATAATAAAACGTACATTTTGAGACTATCTTCTTAATATTATTGAAGAATAAAAATGAATTATGAGTTATTCTATCATCAAAGTGCTTTTCAATAAATATCATATCAAAGAATGTCTGTAATAAAAAACTCATTAGAGACAAAATTTTCATTAACGAAAGAAATATTGCGTGTTCCATCCCAAAAATCGAATCTTTTCATATACGGCTTCAATCTTAAAATAAGACTAGGTAAATGGAAATGAAAATGTTGGCCAAATGTCTTAAAATGTTCCAAAACAAATTAACATCAAGCTAGCGCTTGTTTCGGCGACCACAGATGCAATTTATGAACGGAACGCGTGCCGGCTGCTTTCCAGAACTGGGCCCGAGCGATTTATGGGCGGACAGGCTTAATGTCTAGAGGTTTCCGTAACTATTAAAATCAGGCTTAACGCATCCACACTGCCACATTTGCCAATGCATTATAGGATTTGTGTTATGGTTTATATAGTTTTAATATTTTGTCTAGATTATTCAATAGAATATTAGACATAGGTAATGGAATGTAAAATTTGGTATTGTTTAAATATTGTGGAGAAAACAAAACTCTGAATGCTTTGCAATATTGTCGACTTAGACAGTAAACCTATTAAATTAATTAAAAATACTCGTGTCTCTGATGTCGAGGGAAAAAAGCGCGGCGTTGAGTTCCGCCACTTAACACGCAATGCCTCCAAAATGCGGCGAAAAGTGAGGAACGGAGTGTCTTAGCATTAGGTTCCCTCTGCCTACCCCGCTGTGTGGGATACAGCGTGAAGCTAATAAAATTAATACATACATACAATTAAAACTGTACCATGTTAATTTTGTTACATGTAGACACGAGTAAGAGGGGTTCATGACACATTCTAAGTGCGCGAGGAAGCTTTAAGAGCAAACGTCATGTAGTCGTCGTCATGCCTTCCTCGATAACAATACATATATTTTTTTTCATTTCCAGCCATTAGTTTCTGAGAATAGCGCTCTCAACCAAACCTATTATATTTTTATATAATTAACAAAAAATGGATACATACATTAGAATTGTGTTATCAAAGATTTCTATACTCAACAATTTGAGGCCATTATTAAATAATTCGGCTATAAAAAAAATACAATTATGTAACTAGTGCATAAGAACTTTTGATGTAGTTTTGTAGTAGTAACGACACTAAGAGGGTATTCTAGTTAGTAGTCGTATTTTGAAAGAAAAAGTTCCACAGAATGTTTCACAAAGCGTAAGTGTACAATGGTTGGTCTAAAGTTTCATCACTTGCATTGAACATGAAAGTTCTTGCTTTTATGTTTTTTTTTTTAATTTTTTTAATTGTATACATAGTTGTAAGCACTGGTCCTATCCCATTCCTAGTCAAAAATGAAATAAAAAATATTTTTAATATAGTCTTGTTAGTTTTTAATTATAATTACAATTATCATAATGAATTCAGAAAACATGTGCGAGCACAAGATCGTTTTCAGTTCATTAAAAAAATATAAATGAAACTGATTATACTTATTATTATTTTAATTAAATGATTTTTATTGATGCCAATAGATGAGACGAAATCGATTAGTAGAGACGGTAGCGCGTTTCTTTCTGTGTGTCTACTCCGCTAAGAAAAATTAAAGAGCATATTTCCCTAATAATAATTTTAATTTATTTGTTGAATAAATATAGAAGCATTCATAATATATACTCTGTATATTTTTAGTTCTTATTTATTGAATCTGCAAAATACATTGGAAGGATTGTAGGTCACTCAATGACGTAATAAAGCAACCCTTCCCTCGCGTCATTTATAACTTGTTGCCGTGTCTATGATTTTATAACTTAGTAAATATTTTTTACACTAAAGAAAAACTACGTATTGGAACGTTGATTTTATGTTTTTAATGTCAAGCAGAGAATGGAGTGTTTTATAACATTAGATGTTCTCTGTCAATACTGTTAAAACTGCACGATGTATGTACGGGATACACAGCAAGGTACGTAGAGGAAGCCTGGAAACCTAGTGTTACTATACTCTGTTCTTCAATAAAAAAATTCTGTTCTCCACTTTCCGCGGAATTCTTAGGGTATTGCATTATCTAAATAGTAATCATTATAAATCTAGCTACGTAAAAAATATAACATAAATTATTCCTTCTCCACATAATTAATAAAAATATGCTATTCGAATCAATTTGTGAGGCGAATGGAATCGAACATAAAGTAAATTCTAAATATACAATACAATACAATATACTTTATTGCACTTAAAATTTAAACAAATTATATACAAAACAAGTGAAACATGTACAATAAGGCGGCCTTATCGCTTAAAGCGATCTATTCCAGGCAACCTTTGGTCGCTGGAGTTGTATAAAAAAAAGAAGAGTGTGGGTGGTGCATTAAATTATTTAATAGCAGAAAAAAATAAAATAAAAATATATATACATATATACATACATATATATTAACATTTTAAATAAATATTTATTTCAATAAATATATTAATAAACACTAAACAACGTTCAATAATTTATATAAATCATACATATAATATTGATACATTTATAAAAACTATTTTGAAGATTATAAAAAATTTTGAAGATTAATATAACATTATAAATTTTGCAATCCACTAAAAAGTTGAAATAATAATTAATGAAATCAATATTAATGACTAAATAACACATATAAGGGCAACTTCTACCTCCGATATCGGTATATTTTCGTGGCATCATTCTTCGCATTTGTGGCACTGAATCCATTGATCCATCCATCCATAAGAAACCAATCTTGACTAGCCATTCCAACTTCTCTATTGAATTTTTGTTTAACCCTTAAGAACTACAATGAATTACATAACCCACTAGGGCTATAATAGGTTTAAAAATACCTTAATTTTAAGTTTAAAAACACATTCAAAGTAATGAAATTGTTAATGAATAGTAAGAAATTGTGAAACTTACTTATAACACTTAATTTGGACCTTTTTTAATAAGTATACTTTTTTATTTATGGAAAAGACTAGACAAACGAGCGTTCGGGTCACCTGATGGTAAGTGATAACCGCCGCCCACGACTGATGATTGATGAATGTCTTTTTCTAATAAGTCCTCTTCGCCAGTCGGCTCATCGGCAGATCCTAGTACAGCTTTGATTTAATTTTTTTGTAGATATTACTTACTACAACTTTTGTATACTCATAATCAAAGAAAAAATCTCCATTTTACACGTTAAATCTCCATTTTTCATGTGTATTTCAATAAAAGTCATAAAAAAGCGCTGTGACAAAAATTTAAAAATGTAGCGACTACAAACGAAATGTACCTGGATGTTTTTACACTCATATAGCCTTTAAGGGTTACTGTCTTGACTTCTGTGAATGCAAACGTATATTTACAAACCACTTTAGGTGCCCTTTCGAAGCCGCTACTCGCTAAGTACAGTAAACGTTGTGGTAACTTTTTGTGAGTGTTCTCATTTAATGAAAGCTGTCCACCATATATCTTAATAACACCCTTGGAACTAATAAATCTTCTTTGTAAGCTTGTGTTGGTAATTTGTGAATCAGCAGCTCGACGTAGGGTTAATTTTTTGGCCAAGTCTTTCCAAGATTTTCCAAGAAGGCCAAGATTTTCGGCTTCTTTAATTTAAAAAAAATAAAGAAGCCCTAATTTATCTTTCTTTTGTACGTACGGACTATTTACAATGAAATAAAAAAGAATCATTAACTTTAAATATGTAATAACACATTTTAAAAGCGTGATCCACTTCACCCCCGACAGTACGATCCGAACAACCCCGTATTAAAGATTTTTCAAATAAACATTTTGCGCTTTTACCTATTATGTTATTCTTAAAAACTGAAATGTATTCTAAAATAGGCCCTTTTCCTATCAATATAAGATACATAACTCAAAGTTTTAACATAAATCCTTAGTTCTGTAATTAAATTAAAGTACTTACCTTAGATGAATGCCAAGAATGTAACATACTCAATAAACTGAATCTCTGTCAAGTTGACTGTTGTTGTTGTTACTCAACAAGGGCGGGAGAGTTGGAAGTAAGACGCGACGTTTGAGTTATTTGTCTCAGGTTATTTGTAATGTCAACAAAGGAGACTGAAACTTTTGGGCCTAAACGTAAAGAATTGAGATGTGATCTAAAAAATTACATTTTTTTTTATATTTAGTATAGCAAATAATAAATTAATTGACAATCTGGAACTGGAGAAAAATGAAAAAAATAAGATTTAGATCCTTAATCGATTAAAATCAATCATATTTTAAATCGGGGATGTACCAGCTAATTGACAATGACACCTTGTCTAATGATTGCATGCATGCATGCATTTTTGCTTCTGATTGTCATCGCAAAATCAGACCATTAAATAAAAAACATAAAAAAAAACATTTGCTTCTGTCATTACGTTCGTGTCATAACGCATCGACGTTTTGAGTGTTTTCCCGTTTGTTTGATATTTTCAACGACTACAGCTTTGTTTTTCTCGGACTTTGTCTCTGCCTACTTTGTACGACTCCCGCTTCCCCACTGGAATCTTTTGGATCTTACGACTGCCACGCTATGGATATGAATCGCTGTGTGAATTGTGGGATAGCCAATGGACACTGCAATACCCTGGAGATTTGCTTTGAGATTGCTGGCTTAGCAATAAGGCTTTATATATATTGTGCTTTTTATGTATTATTGTAAACAGTTTTGTAATTAATTATTCGGTGTACAATAAAGAGTATTTACCCTAGTCCGACGACCTTGAGACGATGAAAACCACCACAACCTGGTTACTTAGAGGTGTGATATAATCCCGACATAAGAAAATATATTTCTGTTCCATTTTAATTGACAGCTTTCGTAGAGGAAGGGAAGCTATTGCTATGAAAAACAATTGTAATTGCAATTGTATTGTAGGAAGACGACTGGTAGGCTACTGTGTTCATGTTATGAGTATTATATGGTACCTTAGTTAGGTTAGGTACCAAAATAATTTAGTTCCACCTGCACACTTCTTAGATGACATTTTAATAGATAATAGAAGAAGAATAAAATATTCACTAAAATGTGTTTTATTTATAAATAATAAACATTATTGCTTAAACAACTCAGTAATCACATATTTTATAGAAGTTGATATTCAAGAAATTGTGCTGCGAACTTCACTTTTATCAAATCTCTAATAACTCAGCTCTCAGATTGCCAAAATTTATATAGATTTCAGGGAGGGAATGATGTACCTAAATCTATTAAATCATACCATTTTTATATCTTTACATTCTGGGCCCAAAAATATATGGAATAGTTTGTCTCCTTTCTTATATTTCGCCAGTCGAGGCGCAGACGCGAAAAATGTGACTGTAAACGCCATTGTTTGTGGGTTCGATCCCCACTCGAGGAAACGAAATATTTATTTAAATTTATATTTTCATTTCTTCGCTCTGGTGTCAAGGCAAAGTGTTGCCTTTGCCTGCCTGCTGTGTGCGGGATAAAGCGTGAAGTTGATTTATTTTCTTATGTTGATCCAATTCATCCATATATGCCGCACTTTAACTGAGCATTTAGGTGATATTATGATTATATTTTTAATACTTATAATAATTTCCTAAATTTAAATCTATCTACAATCATCGTGTCAAATATGTCTGAAATTTAAAAAAAAGTGTGTTGTTAATTATGAAATTGGATTTTTCTCTCAGCAAACGATTTTTTTGTGAAATAAAGTTCCAATGTTTGAGCTGTGAAATTGTTTGATTTTTTTCTACAGTATGGACGCTTGGTTTAGATCGTACAATATTTTAACAATAGAACCAAAAATAGTTTGTGGATGCTATCCAAGAGAGTACGGAGAAAAGAGAGTAAGTATTAAATTTCGTTACCTATCTATCATAAAATTAGTAACAAAATATAATACTCACTCTCTTTTTAACAAAACAAACTATTTTATTTTAGAATACAAAATGTAAGCATTTTTATTTTCCTTATTATTAAAAAATATTTTTTAATTTTCCATCTTAAAGTTACTTTCCTAATTAGTTATGTATGGGTAACATTTATAACGAAAAAACATATTATAAATCTAAAACATGAAAACGATTTACGTTTAACTTTTTATATAATGTATTGGTTTTAGACATTTTTATCAATTTTTCCTACATAGGCACACTTCAAGTCGACCACGTGAAATAAACCCCATTTTTTAACTAACCAAAAAGGTAAATAAATATTTAAAATAATATTTAAAGCTAAATAATTTTTAAAAGGTAAATATAATATTTAATGGTGGTTCAATGGCTGTAAGTAATCATTTTACGTAGCGAAATATTTATATAATAAAATATACACATTTGTTTGACACAGAGACGCAGTTATGTACCTACAGTACGGTCGGCGAGTCGTGGTCGCCCTGATAGTTCAGGGTGGCTACGACTGGCTTTTTACATTTTATTTTAAGATTATTCCTACTTTTTATTTTATATACTAAAATAGGCTTGCCTTTGATCTCCTTCAGCCTGTGAGCGTAGATGCGGTCTACGGTGGTGCCTAGTAAATATCTATTATTTTCTTACCGAGTGAACAAAGCTAAAGTTCAAAAAGCCTAACTTCAGGTCGGCAAAGGGCGGCGCTGATTTCCGCCACTCAATACGTAATGCCTCGAAAAATTCGGCTGGAAACGAGGAACGGAGTGCCTTAATACTAGGTTCCTTTTGCATACCTTACTATATGCGAAGCTGAAAAAAAAAACGAATATTCTGTAACTGACAAAAAAAGATTTTGAGTGCTGACTCAACACAACAAACAGTTTCATAATTACATCTTTAACAAAAATAATAAATCTGGAAACGAACGAAAAATACTTCTAGTCCATTTGAAGCAATGAAAAAATCTTTTTAATCTTTTGCTTTTACACTTTTCGCTTCGATCCGATGTCGTTTGATGTTCTGTATGTTCTTTTTATTATTTTTCTGTACGACATGTGTCGCCGTTTCAATCCTACTCAAATTGGCCTTTTAATTTAAGGGCAAGTTACTTTTAGTTTGGGAAAAATAAAAAAAATATTAACAATTCCCTGATAAATAATGAAGTGTGGCGTTGAGTTCCGCACTCAAAATTTAGTGTTACGAATTATGACAGAAAATGGACAACGGAGTGTCTTGACTAAGATACAGAAGAAGAGAAGATCAAGAGCACTCTACCCACTTTTCACCGAATTCTGGTGGCATTGCGTGTTGAGTGGCGGAACTTATAGCTGCATTTTGTTTCATTACCAGAGCGAGGAAATGAAAATATTAAATATTTAATTTCCTCGAGGTTCAAGTTTTTTTGGAATGCTATAGAATATAATATTAGTTTATTTTAATGGTTTAGATTAAGTATAATTTAAGTAACGCTTCAGAGAAATGCGAGGTTTAGGAGGACGCATGCGTTGTAAATTCAGGCTTACTTCGGTACCAGTATGTTCTGAGGTTTGCTGGCAAGCGGTCCTGGCTACAAAAATGTGATCACAGAGTGATAGCAAATCGTTATTTAAATGTATCTACATTTTTTAATCTGTATACCGTCTATTATAGTATTATCAGAAAAAAAAAACTTTTTAGAAAATATTTAAAAAGTTTTAATTAACTTGTTAAGACGAAAACTTTTAAGTTATAAGTTATAGTGTTCGTGTAAGTGTTATAAACTTTTAAATAAGTGTAAAATATTTTTAATATATACTTTATACATATAATCAAGCGTGGAACATAAAATTGGTGTTAAAAAAGTTTAGTTAAGAGGCAGGAAGCTGTATTGGTGAGTAGGATCTTTAAACTAAATCAATTCCATTACATAAGAGTAATATTTATATTTTGATGCTTAAAAATAAATAACTGAGTGAATTCACTACGTGATTTTACTATACTAAACACCCTGATATTCAAGGCTTTATAAGTTTACAACTATTCTAGTGCCATATTTAACTAGCATTAACTAATATCTTAAATTAACAAAAGATACTCAAAAATCTTATTCAAATATATAGTACAGTAGTAAAAGTACATAATATGTACATATTTTATACAAAATCAAATATTTTTTTATATTATAATATTTTTTAAAAGCAAATACGAAGTTTGTACAATAACTTTTATGAAACATACAACGGGTTAACACTTCGGTAAGTGTGTGATAAAAAAACACAGAGAAATAAATTGGAGTTTAGAAAGGGTCATGTTTGTTTAGGATTTTAACTTACTGACTTTGTATAAATATTTCGAAATGGCAAAAGAACGGCACGCTTTGCGGCTACCTAATGAAACCCACAGAAGGAATATCTGTGAATTTTAAATTAACTTTAAACAGCATATTATATTTGATTTCCATTTCATTTTTTGATTGTCCATTATAACAATAGCATTAAAATGTCATTTGTAACATTTTACTTTCCAAGCAATTTATATCTATCGTATAAATGAAATTTCCTCGCAAAATGTATTTTTAATGAGGTTCCCCTTTTTATTTTTCTTTTTGTTTTAGTTCGTATGATGTAATTATATAATTTTGTTTTTCTTTTCTATATTTGACGATTAAAAACTTTTCAATCTTATTTAGATTTCAGTAATTATACGCTCATTCGTATTTTCTTTTAATTACGGATCTCGTACGTATTGTGCGATCGTATCATAACATTTTTGTTTTGACTAATCACAATTTATTTATAAATGGCCGCCTTCGGTTGAGGTCGGGCTAATGGCACCTCTCTTTAATTTTAATTATAACAATTTTAACGTTTTGCTTAAAGTACCAACGATTTGAGTTTTAATGTAAATAAATACATTACAATTATATTAAAATTAGCTTAGTAAATCAAGCGAATTAATAAAAAGCTGAAATACTGAAAAATAATTTTAAAAAAACATGGATACTATAAGTATGAAACGTGTATTTGAAAAATAAATAAAAAGTTGCCAATGGGTTATAATATTGCGTCAACATTGTCAACATCAAAGTAATTAACATTGTACATGATTATTGAGATAAATATATCAATTCAGTTTTTGTCGGTCAATGTTAATTTATTTCATACAATAACTAGTGTGCTAGCCACTCAGTAACGAAACAGTTTTATATTATTCATATTTATATTCGAGTGTTACAAATAATATAACTAGCGACAAACCTAGTGTTAAAACACTTCGTTCCCCACACTTCGTTTCTGCCAAATTGTAGAGGCTTTGCGCGTTGAATGGCAGAGCTCAACGCCGCGCTTTTGTCTCAACACCAGTGTAACGAATGAAAATATAAATTTAAATATTTCATGCTGCTGCTGCACCACGGCTGGCCTCATTCAATCTACTTTAACTTTTCTTTTCTATCCTTTTATTATATATAGAGAAGAGATTTACTCTTCTGTGGCTGGTAATATTAATGTTTACGTTTAATATTTTTTGGAGCAAGAACAAGCCAAAAGCTAAGGGTTCAATTAATGATAAAGGAACACTATACTGAAAATAATAGCTTTTCATGAAATATATTAATATTTTTGTTGTTACACGCGATTTAGAGTTTAGTGACTTTGATTTGAATAAATAATATTTTAGATTTCTATCAGAAGGGAACCATTTGTTTCGAATACGATTAAGCATTATAACTACGGCTTCGCTGACGTAAGTCATTCGTATCGCATAAAAAACATATATATAAAATCAGAGCCAAGTTAAATATTGAGTAATTAACATTCTCGACTTCACCGACAAAAGAATGAAAGATCTATATATAGGTGACAAGTTCCGTTTTCACTCGGAATAAAATCCAAAATCTATATTTCACTCGACAATTTTTTACATACGGGCTCTATTATATTTGCAAGTAAAAGTACTTTCGGGTTGTCCTGGACTATAAGGTTGATATTTGGCTTGATGACTGAAAATAGCCAATTCAAATAGACAAATATTAATTTTTCCATTTGTTTTGTTGAGTGAGAGAGTCAGTTACATAAATGCCGGTTTTTAATTGTGAATATCTATATCAATAATCATTTGAATTAAAATATTAGCTTAGAAATTTTAACAAATATACTGAATTTCTTGGATGACTAATAGATTAATTTGTTTACGAGTTATGAAAGGCTTTAAAGTAGTTCGAAATGGTTAATGTGAAATACACATTACGCGTTTCCAGCTATTTAATTTGGCTGGATTCACTGGCGCGTGCCTTGTTAAATTTTATTGAACAAACTTTCTAAAGGGGAATAGTAATTATCAATCATTGTCAAAATCTCTAAATTATTGTCAGCTAGCTCCTCCTACCTGCGATACAATATCTATATTTACGTACTTATACAAATATAATTAATGGTTGTGTTTCTTCAAATCTCAAAAACAAAAAAAAAGTTTATGATGGTTTACTAATTAAAAAGATAATCATAAAAGCAATAGACTTAATTACAACGCTAGATTACGTTACGATAAACGGAATAGTGGAAATTGATTGCAATTTAATGGTTGAGCTTGGCTTCCTTTTCTTTTTTATAATCGAAAAAAAAATGATCAGTCATGGCAAGTCGTGGTGCAGAGGTAAGTGCATGACTGTAAATGCTAATAGGTTGTGGGTTTGATTACCACTCGAGGAAATGAAAATATTTAATCTTTTTATTTCCTTTCCCTGGGAACGCATGTAGCAAAGCGCGGCGTTGACTTCCGCCACTCTACACGCAATATCTCCGAAATTCGGAGAAAAGCGTGAAACGGCAGTGGGAGCTTAATGGGGGACGGAGTGTCTTAACACAAAATCCTTAGGTTTCTTCTGAAAATGAAAAGAAAATCTACGTCAACGTAAAAAAATGTTAATAAAGGAAGAATTACTTTAGGTTGTTATTACATAATTTATATGTATTATTATTATTGTAATTTGTTTTTAATTAACGAATTGAATGTGATTTTTGAAGCAACAATATTTATTTGCGTATTTTATGATTGCAGTTTATTTTATTATGCTTCTATTTCTTATTATATTGAATTAATTAGATTGAAGTACCTCACCTAGATAAAGACATATGATCCCAACACTATGAAAATAATTTTTAAATACGACGTCGATACGATGATATACTATTCTCACACTGCTATGATTTCATCGCAGCTGTTAACGCGATGATTGTGGGTTCGATTCCCCCTCGGGAAAATGAGCTATTTCCATTCCATTCCATTTTATTCCTGCTCTGACAAAACAAAACGTTTAAGTTCGTGTATTTAGAATATTCATTTAATAATCTGTGAATTTAAAACATTTTATTGCCACGGACTGGTTTTAACCAGTCCGTGGCAATAAAATGTTTTAAATGTAGCATTTTTTAGCATTTTAGCATTTTTGCGGTTAGTGAAGTTTGGCAATGTCTGTGAGCGAAGACAGTAAAGAATAAGGTTTTCTTTTACACGATTATTTCCACTACATTTATATAATGTAGAAAAAAAAAACAAAATTAAAATTCCTAATTATTATGCCTATTATTATGAATCCTTATTATTATGCAGATTAATAAGAAATAAATTATATATTTTTTCGAAATCGACAGAAAAACACGAATTGTATAGAAATTTATAATAACAGCGAGTTAAGTAAAGACATTATGATAATTAAAACTACTCTTAGTGGAAATGCTTGGGAAATCTACTCGTTTCTTCTACCAAGAGAGTAGATATATTCAATGCAGGCGGAGGTACAAATGATGTTTCTTAGTGCAGCGACATGGAAATGATATTTTATGATTTACTATAACAGTATCTGTATCACCGCTATAAAAGTTTACTGACCCATACGATCTACAATATTGCAGGGCATTAAGGATAGGTGTACTAAAGTTAGAGTAAATGGCATTATTTCTATAAGGATGACTTTTTACTATTACTCATTTGTCATTATTGAATAAATTTCATTTTTAACATGTGAATATCGAATGTATATAAAATGTATTTTTATTGCATAACATACAAGTATTTCATTATATTTGGTCTGGACTACCTGTTGCGGTGTTTATTGGGTCTTTCGACACATATTATGTATCAAAGAGAAGGCGAAAAACGGAATTGAGCATCTTGACTGATATGCATTTATAAATTCATCCTCCAGTTATTCTTTCATTTCAGACAGTCAGTATCACTGTATACTTATTCACTTGTATAAACAAACAAAAATAATCTCGTTCGCACCACGTCTGTAATACGAAAGCTGTTAGCAAATTTAGTCTGTACAGTTACTGGGGGTAACGAGCCAGTCAAATACTTACTAAGAAGTAAAGGACCGACTCTACAACTAATTCTTTACTACCTGCATACATTGCATAGAGCATAACGTTAAAACTACAATTTAAATAGTTAGCTAGCCTTATACCTTTATAATTGAGGAATACTAATAAAATCTGCATAAGTCAACGTTCAACGATCGTGAAATAAAAAATATATATTAGTAGTTAGCGTACTAGTGTAAAAGTGGGTAGATTTAGGTGGAAAATAACTATAAAAACAGTGGAATTGTGTCAATCGAAGGCACTTGCTTGTAGGTAACGGCCCTTATTCGAAGGAAACTAGTGTGAAGTATTGTTAGTAGGAGATACATATCACTTATTGCAATTACATAGTATCTCTTTCAAAATAATTTAGAATCATATAGACGATATATGTTTTATAGCGGTTTTTTGAAAACGTTACCCATTTCCGCATGAAGTTTTCATATCTTTATGTGTAACATATCTTCGCCCAATTGGTAATTTGGATTGAAAGTTTGGTATTCTAAAAATTAAAAGCTATTTCTTATTATAAAATCTTTGCTGTGTTTTCAAATATTATCGAAAAATAGAAGGACTACTTTATTAATAATTTTATTGTTTTAGTAATTTTATAGTGGTTTCATAAAGACTCGAAAAATAGATCGAATCAAGGATGAATAATAAGCAACTGTCAGGTTAGACCGAGCGAAAATACAGGTCTGTGCATGATGCTTTGAGAGTAAGTTAACCACACTTTACAATTTTTATAACTTTGACTCCTTATTGAATTTGAATTTTCAATTTGTAAAATTAAGTTATTATAGATTCGTTAACTAACGGGCGTCGGGGTGACTTGATTACACCACCGTATTTATAAATTTAGGTCATGTAGCTCACGGTACGGGGTAATTAGGAAAAGATCAGTGTTAGTTTCTAAACGTTGAGCGTCAGTGACCTGAAAAAGACCTGTATATATCCGTGTTTAAGACTCCTCCTGAGAAAAGACTCTTGTCAGACTCAATATGAGCGTAGGGGTGACTCGGAAAAGATTTGTTTAAGCCCTATCACGATAGGTACGAGGTGACCGAGAAAAGACTCTTGTTAGACTCTGTTTGAGCGTAGGGGTGAGTTAGACTCCTATGATTTAAATGTTAAAACAATTCATGCAAATTATATACATGAATTTAATAAAAATAAAAATTGTTTCCACAATTAGAGGTTGTGACCAGTGTAAATTAGAGGTTATGCCGCTCCCGGCTGCAGGTTTGAGCAGGCGCGAGGACGATTGCCCGTCAGGAGAGACCGTGTAAGCGTACTCCTGTAAAAGAGGGTAGATTTAGGTGGAAAATAACTATAAAAGCAGTGGAAGTGTGTCAATTGGGGGCACTTGCTTGTAGATAACGGCCTCTATTGGAAGGAAACTAGTGTGAAGTATTGTTAGTAGGTGATACATATCACTTATTGCAATTACATAGTATCTATTTCAAAATAGTTTAGAATCATATAGACGATATGTGTTTTTATCGTGTTTTTTTGAAAACGTTACCCACTTCCGATTTTTAACAATAGATATTTTTTAAAAACAAAAAATAACGCTTTCATCCTTTGACAGTTAAATGTCCATTCATTTAGTGAGAATCTAGACAGTGTTTACATTTTATTTATTAAGTTTTAAAACTGTCTGGTGTTTTTTATTAAAAGATACTATAAATTTAATTTATTTTAATGTTTTTTATGAACCCAATGGAAGATTCAATTATATGCTTAGATCCTAGCTCATTTTTTAATAGTAAGCTAACGTAGTCTGATTTTTTTATTCACTAAAACAGATTTTGGAATGAGGCCAGGCTGGTTGTGGGTTCCATCCGCACTCGAAAAAATTAAATCTTTATTTAAATTAATATTTCCATTTCTTCGCTTTAATGTCTAAGCAAAGGGAGGCGTTGAGTACCGCCACCTAACACGTTGTGCCTCCAAAATTCGGCGGCAAGTGGGGAGCGGAGTGCCTTAACACTAAGTTCCCTCTGCCTATCCTGCTGTGTGCGGGATACAGCGTGAAGCTAATAAAAAAAGAATTTGTAATAGATACATAATGTTTTAAGAAACGCAAAAGCCTAATAAAATGAAACTAATTGGACTCGTCAAGATTCTTTTACTCGTCATTCATTCGAATAGCAAATATAATCTATATTTGATGTATTTAAATTCAGTTATAAAGACTAAATTATAAAGACCTTGAGAACAAAGCTAAAAGCCGAATCGTAAAAGTGGTGGATTCCGTCATAATCTCCATCGAGGGATGTTGCCGGGAGGCGTGAGAGATAAAGACGTCGTCGGTATTTACCGCCAAATGTCCGACTCTGCCGCTCTTTATCTTTTGTTTCCTAAAATCGTATAGATTACTTTTTATTCTCAAAGCACATTCAATTTTAGAAAGCTTTTTATCACAATTTTATTTGAGTGGAAACCTTTACGAAAGGGTAAATATATTTTGACGACTTTGAAATTCGAATAGCTTTTCTGTGGCTGTTTTCAATACGTACGTACCTTTCATAAATGTAAGTAAATAATTAAAATAAAAAAAAACATTTCTTTTGTGTATAATACATAGCTAATAAGAAAATTTAGATTAAATATTTACATTACGTTTGGTTTTTGCTTTGCTTTATATATTTTTGTGATAAAGATTTTCGTTTGACTTGTGAATTCTGAGAAGTAGCTTTATAAAAATTTATCTGTGTTATTGGATAATGTGTATAATCCGGTATTTTATACAATACACAACCTAGGCAGTGTATAAAATATCATCCAGGTTATTTATAAAATATTAAAATAATGTTGTCCATTGCATACTTTACTTAGGCAATGAATACAATTCCGAGGATTCCATTTATATGAATTTATAGCAGATATACATATTTATCTTTCGTATTATATAAAGTCACCAGCACCGTTCTTTGTGAAAATTAATTTAATAACAATAAATTTATCAAATTCATCTGTTTTCGTAAATTTCGTAAAATTTGATTTATCGCTCAGAATTTAGAATTTTCTTCAGATGTTGACTTCAACTTTGTTTTCTTTAGTGGTTAATTAAGTCTATTACGCTATTTAGGAAATTGTTTACTGCTGCTGTTATTGCAAAAATATGATGATTGTCATTTATGTCAGACCGTCGTGGCACAACGGAGTGCCCCATTATATTGGTGTAGTGTCTAGAAAAGCTGATAGTTGAGTGTTTACATGATTCCTACTCGGGAGATGGTTGAGTGTTTACATGATTCCTACTCGGGAGATAAGATTATTTTTTAAATTTAATAAAAATAACACTCAGCTTTCCAATTTTTACCATTTTTAGAGTTGCATACCACAAAAGGGAAAAACGGAATCCTTATACACTTTCTTGTCCTACTGTCCGTTTGTCAAGACCATTTATCTTGAGACCGCATGAAGGGATCAAGCTGAAATTAATATCAAATATTAAAGTCTACTTATATTTATAGTTCATTTCTATATAGTTAATTTAGTACGCAGGCCTCGGTGGGCGAGTCTGACTCGCACTTAACCGTTTTTTTTAAAGTGAGTCTTGACTACTTGAAAATTTATTTATTTATTTTAAACTCTTTATTGTACATAATATAAAAAATATACAGGCAAAAAAGGCGGGCTTACCGCTAAAAATCACTCTCTACTAGCCACGTGGAAAACAAATGTGTAGGCGTGTAGAAAGAAAAAGATTCATTTAAAATAAAACAGATAATACATACATAAACCATAACTAAAATTTAAAGATATTATAAACATACAATACTTATTTTTTATATTTTTTTCATTTTAACATAAATTCTCATTATTATTTAAATTTTCAATTATCTAATTCAGTAGCATTAACAACATAATTTATTCAACTTGACAAAACGTTAACAATAAGATCGATGGTTCACGCGTGTCGTATGCACCGTTAAACAGATTGTGCTGGCTCGCGGACTTCCGCGGGTTGACGCATGTCACCACACCCATGCGTCTAGTTAACAGCTCGTGTGGAATATCGACCATTGAAATAAAATAGTAATAAATGTTGTACCGAATAACGTGAAATAAAGTCATAAAAGCCTGCCGTTTGAGTTGACGTGTCAAGTTTTTTTTTTATTTGTGTTGTTTTTTTTTGTGATGTTCTTCAAATCAATGTCCATGTAATATGTTATATTGCTAAAAGGTTTTCCTTTTACCTTTAAGACAGAAAAGTACAAAAATTGGTAATTTAATTCGTAAGCAAGAAGAAGAAATACGTGATATTTTTTATGTTGTTTCCGTATTATTTTGTTCGTTTTATTGTAAAAGAGAGACAGACTAGATTATAGTATTATAGTAAATAAATAAAAAGATTGAAGAAAAGTCCTGGTCAAATGTATCGGCCAATAAATACAATTTATATTCAGAAGCCGTAGCAAGTATTGTGAATGAGAAAAAGTTTTGTTTTTTTTATTCCACTTTCTCTCTCGGTTCGCTTTGTTAAAATATACAAATCATGGACGTTGCAAATAACATACGACTGCTTTACTTCAGTTTGCAAACATACTGCTGAAAATAGAATTCTTCCGCCCGTTACACGTTTCAGCTTAGCACTGATTCAAGGTTGGACAAAAAATACAGTAACTTCGTGAAATTTTGTGCCATTCTTATGTCTATTCTATGAATATTCTTAAAATATATAAATAAATCAGCTTCCGCTGTATCCCGCACAAAGCAGGGTAGGCAGAGGGAACCTAGTGTTAAGATATTCTGTTCCCCACTTTCTGCCAATTTCTAGAGGCATTGCGTGTTGAGTGGCGGAACTCAACGCCGCGCTTAGCCTCGACACCAGAGTGAAGAAATGGATACATAAGTTTAAGTAAATATTTCATCTCCTCGAGTGGGGATCGATCCCACAACCAGTCGGTTTTACAGTCACACTTTGTGCCGCTGAGCCACGACTGGCCTCATAATATTCTTGTATATGCTTAAATAAATTGCTACTCTTTTAGTCAACGCAGTGCATTTAAAATTATTTCTTACTTCAATAACCTTTTATAGAATTGTGGAATTTGTTTGTACAGATAATAAATTTTTCTATTTTACATTTTATTTTAGACACATAGCGTAT
>DWMY01000893.1:0-18158 GCA_018249775.1 Heliconius hecalesia formosus | reverse complement strand
CCGACTGGTTGTGGGTTCGATCCCCACTCGAGGAGATGAAATATTTACTTAAATTTATATTTCCATTTCTTCGCTCTGGTGTCGAGGCAAAGCGCGGCGTTGAGTTCTGCCACTCAACACGCAATGCATCCAAAATTCGGCAGAAAGTGGGGAACGGAGTGTCTTAACACTAGGATCCCTCTGCCTACCCTGCTGTGTGCGGGATACAGCGTGAAGCTAATTTAATTTTTTTAATATTACTACAATAAGAGGAACAACTAAAGCAAAAATAAACTTCAATAAGAACAACTTATTCCACAACTTATTATTTCTAACGTTAACACTTATAATTTTAAATTGGCTTTACAATACTAACCTCTATTTTTTACTTTGTAAGAGCTATATTGCTTTATTAATAGCTATTTATTTTACAGCATATTAGCTCTGCTATGTTTTTTAAATGAGTTTGTGCTATAAAGTCGGGACTTAAATGTAAAAATCTAGTCTTCTTTTATATCATGAATTTAAAGTTTTTTATATTAGAAAATAATCACATTGTTTATCAAAATAAAGTAATATATTGATCGGTTTTTATTGAATAGTTTATTTTTTTGCGATATTAAGTAAAATCTATGATGAAATAGAGGCCAGTCGTGGAGCAGCGGCACAAAGTGTGACTGTAAAACCGACTGGTTGTGGGTTCGATCCCCACTCTTCTTATATTTCCGTTTCTTTGCTCTGGTGGCGAGGCAAAGCGCGGCGTTGAGTTCTGCCACTCAACAATGCCTCCAGAATTCGGCAGAAAGTGGGGAACGAACTAGGTTCCCTCTGCCTACCCTGCTGTGTGCGGGATACAGCGTGATTTTTATCTATGATGAAATTAATATGTTGACAGTATCAATACCGTCCGTGTATGTGAACGCAACGATTGTGGGTGAGATTCCAGATCGGGGGAATTAATTATTTTTCGTTCTCGTAACAAAATAAAGGGTGTTCCGTTGAGTTTCGACAGTTAACACGCAATGTATCGAATAAAAAGTGAAAAGTGAGTGTCTTAACAATAGGTTCCTTTTGCATAACGCTATATGGAGAATACAGCATGAAGCTAAAATAATAATAATAGACGTTAACATCTAAAAATGTAAATTAAAATAAAAACATAACATATAAACACAATAAACATATTGAAAATGTAACTATCTCAAATTTGTAGCAGTTTTCATATAATCTCTTTAAAATATAGACTATTTAATAATAACTACACGTGGCGCAGTTGGTATTTACCTCGATACTTGAAGAAAATATACTAGCAGCTCCCTCACTGGGCACAGCATTAAGGTCGGTTATGATTTCTGCTCTGAATACATGACAGCGAATACTGGAGTCCCCCAAGGCTGCCTGTTGTCCCCTACTCTTTTGTTTTGTGTCATTCTCAGCTATGCGTTCTTTATTGCATTTATCATAAAGAGTGTTCTGAGGAATTGCTTGACTTGTTACCTGCTGCCGAATTTTCTAATCGCACAGTACGTCACAAATTCAAGTACCATCGACACCATCTGGATACGTACGACGTAGGCGTTCGTTCGTATTGACTTTTCCATTAAAAAAAAGTGCATATCTTCTGAGTCAATTTACAAATCATAAATTATATCTGTGTATTTAATAAGAGGCCAGTCGTGGCGCAGGAGCACAAAGTGTGATTACAACCGACTGATTGTGGGTTCGATCCCCACTCGAGGAGATGAAATATTTACTTAAATTTATATTTCCTTTTTTTTCGCTTTGGTGTTGAGGCAAAGCGCGGCGTTGAATTCTGGCACTTAACACGCAGTACCTCCAGAATTCGGCAGAACGTGGGGAATGGAGTGTCTTAACACTAGGGTCCCTCTGCCTACCCTGCTGTGGGCGGGATACAGCTTGAAGCTGAAAAAAAAATAATAAGAATAAATGAGTACTTCAATCAAAACTAAACAAAAACGACAGCCTGTCAAACAAAAGGCTGAACTAAGCCCATTAAGTAAACCGCCGATATACACCTACGAGTACATTACTGATTTTGCAACAAAATTACGTTTCGAATATAGACTCTATTAAGTAGTAATAAGGCTTAAAATGTTATAGTAAAACACATGTGTAAATCAGAATATCATTAATATTCAACAGGCCGCTTTCATTTACACTGAATGTATCGGCTTTTGTTATAAATACAAAGTTAAGCTCAAGAACTATGAACTAAAGGCGTATTTGGTTTGCCATTTGTAGTAGTTATTAGAAGTCAAAATAGTATCTATTTTTGTTTCAATAAAAAAATGATAATATTTTTCAGTCTCAGGTGTCATAATGAGAAAGCACCCATCCATTTTCTATTTAGGAAACATTGTTTGTTTATTGGCGAAAGTCAACGTCGTAATTTACCCAGTTTAACTATACAAAATATTTTCAAATATAAATATATCTTCGAATGGCAAACGTACTTACAATTATCGATTGTGTAATCGGAAACTCGAAACGAATAAGTATCAATATTATAAAATACAAAATTTTGAGATCGGATTTGTAAATATATTAAAATATGTTTCGTCATACTTATTAAGAAAATGTATAAAAATTTGAAGGTAGCGGGATTTGAACCCGCCTCGTGAAAACCGTCCAAACGCACTGACTATTAAGCCATACGTTCTCGTGTATCATCTTGTTCGAAACATAGAACTATCCTATTCATTCACCCATGAACCTTTTGAAGTCCACTGTTGTCCTATCCTAATGCTGGTCTTCAGTTAACCTAGTAAGGGCAGCTTGCCTCCTTTTGCCGAGACGTCATCGCCATTCGCAGATCTTCTCCATCGGTTGTTGATCTTCCTAACAATCTTGCCCATTACCACTTTAGCTTACAGGTTTTGACAAGTATGTCGGTAATTTTTGTACGTCTACGGTTTTCATCGTTTCTAATTCAACTTTAAATTATATTTAAAAAATAACACTGTTTTCAATATAAGTAAAAAACCTTATAAATTGATAAATGATTTTAAGCAATTGAACGGATTAGACAAAAAATATATAATAAAATAAAAATTATATCAAAAATTTCCCTTGCAACAAAAGTTTTATTGATGTACGAGTATAGTTATAGAGGCCCAAATTCTAAACCTATTTCTACACTAATATTACTTGGCTGAAACATTTATTCGACTGAAAGCGCTAATATAAGGAACTATTGATTCGAATTGATTTTTTTTTTTTAAATAGTTTAATTACAGAGGAAAGCCATTATATCACATCACATAAAACTCAAAGTTTATATGACCATGCAGGCAAAGCCACAGGTAAAAACTAGTATCGTATATTAGGTTAGAAATATTAAAATGAAAATTTACTGTGGTATAGGGAAATAATGAATAATGAATATCACTTCAATTTTCAACGTCAACATTGCCAATATACATATCTGAATCAGAATTTATGAGTTTGATTGCTAGTATCGAGTTATGAGTACGATATTCGTATGGAAATACTAGCAGTTCTTTGTTCGGATGATATTAGATACAACATTTTATGATTGGATGAGTTTAATGTTTTATATTTTTAGCAGCAAATAATAGAATTGTTGTACTATGTTATCTTTTGTTTTCATCGTTTATTTTATTATTTACATTTACACGTATTTATCGTAGCATAATAATTTATTTAAGCATATTAATAAATATGGGTTTCATAATATTGTTTATTTTTCATATGATAGATTCTGAGCGCGAAGAACTAATTTTGTACTAAAATGAATAGTTTAACAACTAATACAAATTAATATATACTATTTACTTTTTTTAGTACTAATTTGGAATTTCAATAATTTGTAATGATTATAATTAACAATTATAACCATTACGTTATTATAGTTAACGTCAAAATTGATTTAACCTAAAAAAATATTTTCCCCTTTACATTTAACTGTTGGTACCAAAATTTCGCTTAAGCTGGATGTAGACGTGTATCCATTGATGGGAAAATGCTAAAACATGTAGCACAGTGTAGAATCTATTACTGATATTATGAATTATCAGTTCGTAAGTAACTATTACAATCCAACTACTGTGTACAAATTGCAAATAAAAAAAAATTCATTGCATATTCTAAACGAATCAAAATAGAAAAATGTACTTACGCGGTATCTTTATTGCAGCATTTAAAAATAATAAATTCAGTCAATTATTAGCAAAATTTTGGATGACATCGACATAAGAATTTAATTTATTAATAATAAATTAAATTCCTTATGGCAAAATTCTTCTCTATGCACAAAAGGGTAATCTATTATTAGCTGAAGGGTTGCCTCAAATAATTTTAACTCTTTTTTGAAATGATAAATTTATCTTTAGATATATCAATGTTAAGATAAACATTTTGCAAACTCTGTTTTCACAGAAGTTAAGAGATATTTTCTAATGATATAAAATTCTACAAAATATTGATCTATTTTATTCTACAAAATATTGAAAAATGATTTTTTTAAAATTAAACATGTGGTTGTGTATTTCCATATGTGAATGTGTAATAACGCAAGAGTATGAATAATCATAACTGTAGATGTGTAATCACATTGATGTCTAAACATATGTGTGGATCTATGATCATATGTGTGTTAATGTGTAATCACATGTGTATATCCGTAATCCCAAATTTAGATCTGTGATCATATTTGAGGATGTGTGAACATGTATGAATATGTAATTACTTGTTGACCTCAGTGACAATACATTACGTTCTCTGCTTTCCAGTTAAATATGTTATATTACGTGATGAGTGGCAGAACTCAAAACCGCACTTAACACTTTGCCATAATGATAGAACAAGTAATTGTATTCTTATAATCCAGTAGTACCTAAAGCAATTTTTCCTAACTTTTCAAATTAAAAATAAGTGCTTTGCTACTGCATTATACTAACATACATTTATTTAACTAACAAACACGCAGTTTTTGGTTTTTTATCAAGAACAACTTAGATGTTGATAGAATACACAATGAAGTTTAAGGAACACGCCATCACATTCTCCGCTTATTTAAATTCACTCAGCTTCACTGTCTACGTCAATTTATATTATATTTTGTTCGCTTCTCTTGTTTACTCCATAAAATGTGGCATGTTAATATTGACTTATTTATAATTCTGTTTTTCACGACTTTTCATCGTTTATTTTTTTTTAAATAAACATACTGGAATATTTATTTTTTAGATTTATTTAAAATGTATTTAGTATGTCTCTTTTCTGTTGCTGACCGTCCACTTGACCCCTTTGACCCGGTGATGGCATTTGCGATTCACAGGTGACATCGCGATAAATGGTAAGGTGGTATGTCACCACCTTCTCTTAATGCGCATATAATAAAAAAATCTTTAATTGACCCAGCTACCACTACGCCGTCCATTTAACATTTATATATTCACCCTTCCCTATTCGCGAAAGTCCGAAATCCTACCTAGATTCGAACAAATGCCCTTTTATTGTGTACGTGTACGTGTTCATTATAAATCATATTACGAGAAGAAATGTTTCTTAATACAAATATTGCCCTGGGTTTAGGGAGTATGTTTAATATTCAGAAATCGAACCTAAAAGTAATGCATAAATTCATATACTTCTCTAAGCTGTGCGACGATAACATCAAATGAAGCTTATTCTTCACGTAAATTTTTTATTTTATTATTTTTTTTTCTTCATAGGTGGCGCTCTTAAACGACACAACAGTGGAATATGAAGACGCAGAAGATCCAGATGCAGTTACACTGCTATCTATACTATTAGTTGGTGAGTTATGATTTAACATTTCTTATAGTTAATCAATAATTAACATTTTACTTCAAGTTCTTTTATCGTTGATTAATTCAACTTTAATTTCTGAAGGCATTGCGTATTGAATGGCGGAACTCAACAGTACGCTTTGGTATTTCATAGTATTTCATTCCCCTAACTTTACCAGAGAAGTTCCTTAGCATTCCATGAATTCATCGATCGACTATCAGAATTTCGTGTTACGGAGAGAGGGGCTCAGAACAGTGCCTGAAACGTGCGACTCGTGTAGGTTTAAGTAAAGGTCTCTTAGGTTACCTCAATATATATTTTTTTTTTCTTTTGCAGGTATATTCCTATCTCTATTAATATTTGTAAGTGCAGCAGGAAATATATTAGTGTGTATAGCAATATACACGGATAGAGGCTTGCGGAGGATCGGCAATCTGTTTTTAGCTTCCTTGGCGATAGCTGATATGTTAGTTGCTGCTGCTGTTATGACATTTGCCGGTGTGAACGATTTGTTAGGGTGAGTTATTTTAGTAATTTAATTATTTTATTTTATTTACTTTATGTTTATATTTTTATTTGTATATTTCAGAAGGTGTTTTTTTTTATAATGGGACAAATATATAATAGAATGAAGATATTTTTTTCATGATTTTTTAGGTTTACGATGTGTCCGGCACATAGCAGGGTAGACAAAGGGGAACTGGGAACATACATAGTGTTAAGACGCCGTTTCCATTAACGAGATTAACACTTTCCACTGAATTCTACGAAACTCAAGGCCGTGCTCTTGCTTCGATACCAGAGCGAGAAACTGAAAATATTAAATATTTTATTTCTCAAGTCAGAATCGAATCTACAACCTGTCGCGATCACAATCACACGCGCTACAATCTTGCCCTACGACTGGCCTCCCGCAACCTCCCTTTCTCCCTTTCTAATTAATTTTCTACCACAACAATTAATCACAAATTTACATAATAATAATTACAGAATTGGTTGTTTCCATTAATAAGTTAACATCTATTTAATAGTGGAAGGCTGTAAGTAAACTGATATCACATTAACTAGGCGCGATAGCATCTTGAGCTCTATTAATACTCCACTTGTCGAGTATGTCACGTAGTTAAGTTGATTAAATGTACATACATTCATATCTATAAATTTTATATATATAAAATATATGATGCGTGCGTGCATGGGTGAGTGCGTGTATGTGTGTATGTTGTAGGTGTAGGTAGTAGGTTCGTCAGTTAATGTCGAAAATGTATTTTTTTTTCAAAATAAGTATGTACCTAAGTTGTGATTTGAATTTTTGAACGTTCATTTATTTAATGATTTTTGTACACAAATAAGTACACATTACAATGTAAAAATAAAAAATTAAAATAATTCAATTATAGAGGTTGTCGTAATGCTTAACACTACGGTTCTGTGCCTACCCTGATACGTGCTGGAACAGATTGAGGCTAAAAAAAATAAAAAAAACTCATTATAAGTTACTTCAAAACGTATATACGTTTTCCAAAATACTTTTCTATTCTTAATCATAAAAATAATACTAACATTCGAACCCAATGAAATTAGTGCTTGTCTTATATGATTTATGTTATAAACCATTATATATGACATACATTAACATACCATATAAGGGTCTAACAAACTGCAAAACAAGTTATACTAAAAGCACATAAGCTTTTATAGAGCTTCCAATGTGCGTAGTTAGTTCGCAGCGACGCTCAGTTGAGTTTCTATCACGAGGACTTTTAAATAGGCCGTAGGATCAATATGAACGTTCTTGTTTTTTTGTTTTAACTAAGTAGTAGGCTTATTGAAGAGTCATTAGTTAATTATATATTAAAGGGAAAGGTATTTTTTGTTACGTTACGTTTTATGTGTACAATTTTGAGTGTATTTACATATTAGGTGTTTAAATTTTTCTTAAATAATAAAGAAGTTAATAAGTTAAATGTTTAGATACAAAGGTTCAATGTCAATAAATATTTTGTGTGTGATTCTAGTCTAGGGAAAAATTATTAGTTGTAAAGTAATAAATATCCTTTAATGAATGATCTATTTTTTATATTATATTTTAAAGACAATTTAGTCTTTTAATAACACGAAAATTACAAGACTACACATTATTGAATGAATTTCGAACTAAAATTTTAATACATATAATTTTAATATCATACTCAAAGTAAAAGACAAAATACATGTCGCAGTTATTAATTATTCAACAATATATTTTCATAAGGAGTGGTCAGTGCCAAACAGTGACACTGCACTAAAAGGTCGTCTGACTGTAAACACGATGGTTGTGAGTTCGATTTCCACAAAGATAGATATTTTCATTTTCTTGCTCTGGTAGACAAAGCGCGGCAATGAGTTTTGTCAATTAACACGCAATATCTCCAAAACTAGACTATGCTTAAATTTACTTTGCCTACCCTGCTAAGCTACAAAGAAAAAAAATGACAAAAAATGAAAGAAAATCTTGAATAATTGAGATACCTTTCAGGTACTGGGTGTTTGGAGAACAATTCTGTGACACGTGGGTGGCGTGCGATGTGATGTGCTCCACTGCGTCCATACTCAATTTGTGCGCTATATCGCTCGATCGATATATACATATAAAGGATCCTTTAAGGTACGTACAATTAGATATATAATATTAATAATTTCAACAAAAATATTTTTTTTGTATCTCCACGCTGTATCCGTTGTATGTTCCCGCCCATATCAATGTAGGCAGAGGGAACCTGAGAACCTAGTGTTAAACATTGCATTCCGTTCCAAATTGATTACGTGTCTAACTTAGCTTCAAATTTAAAGTTAAATTAGACACTATAATATCAATATTATATTGGTATATGCATATAATAATAAATACGGAAGCCGTCGTAGCGCGACTGAATGTAAACGCGACGGTTGTGGGTTTGAACCCCACTCAGAATAATGATAATATTTATTTTCATATTTTCGCACTAGTAAACAAAGCGTGGTGTTGAGTCCTGAGACTAAATACGCAATATATCTATATAAAGTAGGGTAAAGTAGGAAACAGAGTGTCTTAGCAAAAGGTTCCCTCTACTCTCCCTTGCTTGCGCGAAAAAGCGTGAAGCGAGCGACCCTTATACACAAGACAACAATACACAAGATTTATAAACATAGAAACACGAGTACAACGATAGTCACGTTTCTTACTTAGTGTCATAATCTTAATATATACCTGTTGAATTTTACACCTGCGTTTAAATTACTGCTCTTACCGTCTCCAGCGATACTTAGAAACCTTTTGTTTAAATAAAGCGAGGCCTTTCCACCGTCGTTAAACTTTAATAGATCATAACTTTTTGAATTCAACACAAATTCCTAACCTTGGAATTTTTTTAATTACATGTGGTATTTTAATTACAAAAATGGTTTATTTTTATATTGAAAATAATATAATATATTTATTGAGTCTCATAGCTTTCATTTAATGGTTTTGTCTCAATTTTCTCGTGAAGAATGGATTAGAAATATGTTACTTATGTTAAAAAAAAATGTAAATAATAACAAAAAACTACTAAACAAAAAATTAAATATCAAAAATGGTATTTGACTATAAATATATATAATTAGTTAAATGCATACATATATTGTATATTAACACTATATAATTTTTAACAAAAAATTAAATGAGACAAATGACATTACTTTTCTTCTCTGGCAATGCACAACTTTGCAGCCAGTGCTTTGTTTCTAACTTCATCAAAGTTAAGCTGCTGTAAGTTTCATCAATTCCAAAATTAAATACTATATGCAAGTACTATATTTACTAAATTTAAGATATTAATTGTGTAGTTTATTTGCACATTTGCTATAGCAGCATAGAACTTGACTGTAGACGCGACGCCTTTGGGTTCAATTTCCCTTCGGGGTAATAAATTATTAAATTTCCTCGTGCAATACATGTAAAAGAAAAAGCGCGCGTTGGTTTCCACTACTCCACACGCAGAATCTCCAAAATTTCAACGGCAATTGGAGATCATGACTATCCTGTTTGCGTTATATGGCGTGATACTAAAAAAAAATATAACATTAAATTGACTTTTTGCCAACAGATACGGCCGCTGGGTGACACGTCGAGTAGCAATCATAACCATTGCCCTCATATGGCTACTGGCTGTCCTCGTCAGCTTCTTGCCTATATCTCTAGGGCTCCACCGTCCCACAGATGAGGTTACGACCACAGAAAGACCACCTAGATATCCCACTTGCGCACTGGTTCTGACGCCTACGTACGCTGTGGTATCGAGTTGTATATCGTTTATACTACCTTGCATTGTCATGATTAGTATATATTGCAGGTTAGTCGTACTTTTCGTTTTTTTTGTGGGTAAACTATAGAAGAATGTCTTTGGTTTTTTTTCCTTTTTGTATGTTATTGTATTTTCAAAGCTATATTTAATAAAATCTAATCAGCTTCACGCTGTATACCGCACACAGCAGGGCAGAGGGAACCTAGTGTTAAAACACACCGTTTCCCACTTTCCGCCGAGTTCTGGAGTGGCGGAACTCAACACCGCGCTTTGTGTCGACCTTGACCAGAGCGAAGAAACGAAAATATAAATGTAAGTAAATATTTTATTTCCTCGAATGGGGGTGGCCTCTTACCCTGCTTTATTAAGCAGGATACAGCAAAAAGCTGCAAAAAGAATATGATTTATAAAAGTTGAATCCACACTCGTTATGTTTAACTAAGTGCATATAAAATGCACAATAGTGGCACCTATTTATAAAAAGTTAGAAAAGCATATATATATATATATATATATATATGCATTATAAAGTGAAACTAAACAATCTTTTTAAACTTTCATATAAACTAGAATGTAAGTCCCCCCGGAGATAATGTCTGTCATCTGTCTAGCACCAGATATTTCTTGAGAAATGTTAGATATTTTTACAAAGGATTTACAAATCTATGGGGATTTAAAATAGTGAAGTCTTATAGTAAGGTATGGCATTGAACAAATGTGCGTGGATATGTCATCAATTTTGATATTATGTATTTTACTTAAAATTCTCAAATACACAACGATTGGGATCATTTACCCAATCGTGGTGTATTTGGGAAGTTGAACGTCATCAGTTGAAAGTGATCATTGACTAGTTTCCCCCAACACGATTGTGTGTTCCAAGTGGTATTTGAACACACGACCGTCACATTTACAATCAAAACCACCATCCGTCCGTCCGTGATCCACGGCATCAATACCTAAAACTAGTTTTAAACTAAATATATAAATACAGAAATTTCTTCCCAGACTATACTGCTACGCTCAAAAGCACGTCAAGTCGATCCGGGCCGTCACGAGGACAGTCCAGCTCCCTGACAACAGGACGAAGTCAGTTAGAACTCGCGTCCACACTCACGTCCACTCATCACCCTATCACGTCTCCGATCATAAAGCTGCTATCACAGTGGGAATCATCATGGGAGTGTTCCTTCTGTGTTGGGTGCCATTCTTCTGTGTTAACATCGTTGCTGCATTTTGCAAGACTTGTATACCAGGTTGGCATATCTATATTTCTATATTGATATTTTTTGTTTTGGTTTGCTTGGTTGAACGCGCTAATTTCAAGAACTATATTGAAAAAGAATATTTATTAAGGAAGGTTGTGAGATAAGTCATATCACGTTAATCGATTACTTTGTACCTGCGGCCAAATATTGCTCGGGCGCTCAGTATGTATGATATTTGACAATATTTCATACACAATTTTAATTATTTTGATTGACCACGGGGGCGAAGTCAGTCAGGTTTATTATGCGTATATTATTAGTTCAAAAGCCTAATGTAGGTAAATAAATATTAAAAATGCTTATACAATTTATTTTAATAAAATCTAAGCAATGAACATTTATTTTTGAACTTTTTGCGGTTATGATAAAACATATAATTGGTACAAAAAATAAAATAATAATTATATAATTATTACGTATGTTTAATGTAAGTCAAGTACTCGTTTTTCTATTATTTGCAAACATTAAACACAGAATAACAGTAATCTTAATAGATTTCAAATATTGTATTTCTGTAATTACCTTCACCAAAGTAATTATTAGCGACTGTAAAATAACCATCCAATACTTATTAAATTGTTTTTAATTAAACAAAAAGTTTCCCGAAGTTATTAAAATAATACGGTACCATGTTTAAATTTACTAATAAATGCCTTTGATGTAAAGTTGAAATGTCAGACCATATTTTGAATGTATATCCTTTGTACAAATTAATTTAATCAAAAACTATTGACATCACAACATTTAAGTTAATTAACGATTTTAATTATAAATTCATAAAACGAAATAGAATTCAAATTCAATTTATACAGATTCCTCTTACAAAAAGATTCTGTAGTAATTAATTATGATGCATTACCCGAGCCCATACGTGACATTAAATATAATGAGAAAATAAATGAACAATCCAAAGGATGTGGCCCACGAAAATATTTCTGGCATTAAATAATTGATGGGCGATCTAAATCGAAAGCTTCAGATACGTGATAAGGAAATTACAAATAAAATTGCCTCAGAAATGGTCGAAGTGGTGGATAAGCATTTGGTGTTGTGGAGGCAGCCGTAATTAGGAACAAAATGTATGCATTATTAATGACATTGTAAAAGCACTTTATGGTTGTAACGCCCTAATTGTCTAAAATAAATGATTTATGCTAATGCTAATGTTTACATTAGCGTTGATTATAATGATTCGTGTTATGTATTGAATATATATTTAGAATATTTTTAATTCGGAACCATTATGAATACATTTTTAATATATGATCTATTTATGTATATCGCATTTATATTTCTGTTATCAAATTCTGTATACGTAAATATTTTCATATTTAACCTAAAACTTTTATTACAGATCTCGCATTTAAAATCCTCACGTGGCTCGGCTATTCCAACTCCGCGTTTAATCCGATCATTTACTCCATATTCAACACGGAGTTCCGTGAAGCGTTTAAGAAAATACTCACGTCCAAATATCCTCCTTGTTGTGGATATCAGACAGTAAGAGCAAATACACCAACTAGAAATGATAATTTCGTCACTGATTACGGAACTAAGACTCTGGTAGTTCGAAGAAGTGGCTCCTTAGGTCTTTCTGGTGTCGATCCTACTCCAAGGTCTTCGGCTGAATCTGTGAAACCTTTAAGGGATTATCACATCTGACAAGAAGACGGGAGCAGCAACAATGGACTGCTCGACAAAAGCGACGTAGTGTAAGTAAAAGACTGTTTATTTTGTATATCTATCTTATGAGTTGTTCGTGTAACGTAGCAATAAGATGCCTAGCAATTCTCTTTTACATATCAAGTTGATTAGTATAGGTGCATTGATTAGAGCTTCGTGCGATTCTTCTAATAACCCTAATAAAAAATAAGATATAGATAACATTGGCAAAATTATAAATTATAAAAGATTTATATTTAAAAATTGGCTTACATTGATCTATTTGATGTAGGATTTTTGTAAGGCATCCATTTTTCGATTTTATTGATCAGTTTTAAGTTTGTAGAGTACATTAAATGTTTTTAAAAAAGATATGTATAAGTCATCAATATTTTGTCTTTTAAGCTAAAATCTGTATGTGCAAGAAGTGTAGCGTCAAATTAAATAACTAAATTAATACATCAAGTTTAATATCAAAAATTATTTTTTTGTAATAGAATATTTTCATCTTCAATTTATTATATTCCTGTGATACTTTTATATTAAAACTGTAAATAAGAATACAGAATTAAATATATTCTTTATTAAGATATCTCACTATTAGTTAATATTTAATAATGTTATAATTAACGTAAATTGCCTCATTTTCGGGCATCGTTAGTACTTTAGTGATTTGAGTTCAGTGATAAACCTCTTTGTTCTTCACCTTGATGTTCTCTGGGCTGAGTGGCCAAGTTCAATCGATCTTACCAAATAATCCCTTTCTGCATTTGTACACAATGGCTGAGCTTACGTTATTATATGTTATTAATATTTCTATGAATGTAGTGTTATAAAAATGAAGAATTTGTTAAGTTGAACGCGATAATCTCAGGAACTACGGTTTCGAATCGAAAAATATTTTCCCTTGGAAACCGGACAAGTCTGTCATACTCAATACATGTATAGCTTTATCTACTAGTCAATTTAGATATCTTTCTTGTTCCTAAAGTCATATAACATTTAAATAATTTTAAATTTACTGTTGTCATATTTGTAGATATATAAAGATTATAAATGGTTCTCATAGAAATTCTGTAAATGTATAAATATGGCTGTTATTTTTTCTTCATATAAAAATCCATTTTAATTATTAAACAAAATTTTATTTGCTTCAGAAATTACTCAAATAACATGTAATTCGTCATTTATTTTTTAACTAGATTTAAGTCTTTATTGTCATACTTGTAATATATAAAAAATATTATTCAAGCTTAGTTTAAAAGTTCTCAAAAGTATTTAAATAACATAATTACTATGAACGAGGCCACCGTGGCGCGGTGGCACAAGCGTTCCTTGTAAGTTCTATTCCTATTCGGGGAAATGAATTATTATTTATTAATATTTTCATATCATAGCTCTGGTACCAGGGCAAAACGCGGCGTTAAATTCAACCCCAAACCGTAATACTTTAAAAATGCATAATTTCTCCAAAGAGAACAAATTTAATTTGAATAGTAGCAAAAAAACATAAACAAACGTTTTGCGAAATTAAAAAAATATATATATATTTTAAGCAAAAAAAAAATTAAAAATATTTTCGAGAACTTTTGGACTTAATTTTGATGCTGTTATGATTAAAAATTCTATTTTATAATAAGTAAATAAATGTATTAAATTTATATAGTTAACTAAGTACCAGATGCTTTCCAGAAGAACCTTTAGTATACATGAATATATTACAATGGGGAAAAGCGCTAATGAAATTTATTGATATAATTGTAAAAATATTGTAAAAGTATATCGCTATACGAATGTTGTAATGTTTTTAGATTTTATTTATTGTATATACTTTCGTCTGTAGAAAATATGTTGTAGTTTCTGAAAGGATATAATATAAATGTATTTATGTATGTATGTATACTATTATAATTTAATATGCAGCTTCTATTTCATAATAAATCGTATTTATTCAAAAATGGGAAACCAAAACGAGTATAAATAAGCAAGTGAAATCAATAAATATTTCTTAAAAATATGCAAAAATAAAGCAATCTTTATAATCTATGATGTCAAGATTCTAATATATAACTGGTACAGATACACATATTTTTATTTGAAATAATTATGATAATTAAAATTATCGTCGAGGCGTAGGGGAACAAGCTGGGGCTTAGTTACCACTCGGGGGAATGATTGCTTCTTTGCTCTCGTAACGAGACAAAGGGTGGCGTTGAGCTCCGCCACTCAATACGCAATGCCTCGAGAATTTCAGATACAACGTGAAGCTATAAAAATATATTTTTCTATACGTATATCGTTTTAATTTTAGGCCATATCACATTTATGTATATGACAAAAACTGTCTGTCTTGTCTGTAAAGTCGGCATAGGCGCGATTATTTTACGTGATAACGTCATAAGAAAACATTCATGAGAAATTATATACTTTTATGAATTGAATTATTATGCCTGATTTATCATTATTTTGTATAATACAAAGTAGTTAATTGAAAATCACACAATATTTTTCGATAAATTAAACTTGTTTATTCAAATATTTTTAAAAAATCAAATTATGCTAATTAAGTACGAATAATTATTTGATGTTTAATTACACCTAACAATGAATAGATAAAAGCCTCACTATAGCCGATCTTGCCTCTCTTTCGCTTGTTCCGCGCTCTCGCTTGCACCCACTTCTAGGCGAAATGACGTTAAGATGGCAAAGAATTGACAATTTGTCGTTTAATAAGTTCTCGGTGCATACGTGACATTTTCAATACCACGTCGAAACCTCAAGAAATAAAATACGTGTTTATGTCGTAACGAAGTAGGACAGGCTTTACACAAGTAGGTTAGCTAAAGAGTGACGTTGCAGCCAACTTTTAGCTCATATCTCTTGTGTCATATAGCCTGGCTGTTTTATTTCACATGGAAAATGATGGCTGCGTGTGAAATTCTTATTCTATATACAGATTTATGTTTTTTTTTTACTTTTTTCTTTATTTTAAAGTTGTCATTTTGATATTTGTTCAAGTTTTTTAAATTTATATTTCAATATTCATTATTTTGTTTAATTATTCCTTAAATGATAGAAAGTAAATTCCATGATCTATTTATACAAAAATGTAGAAATATTTAAAACGTACTAAATCAGATATAATTCCTATTTATGTGTTATATTGACATATTTAAATGAAAATGTGAAATTATATTTCCCATATCCGCATATGCTACATGTAGGTATAATGTGATTAATCTCAATCACGGGCTAATGGCTTTGGAAGTATTCAACCTTTTATTTTGACTGTCAACTGAGTTATTAAGTTCGCTTCGTATTAAAGTACATAAAAGCTGTCAGTTTAAAAACTTTGGTGTTTCATTCATATAAAGAATTAAGACCTATCTTAAAATATAAAATTGAGATTTAGTATACTTATTTAGAAAACGTATAAAAATTTGAACGCAGCGGGACTCGAACCCGCGCCTCCTGGAAACCGACCAGGCGCTCTGACCACTAAGCCATGCTCTGTAGGGAGATTTTTTTACAAATTTGTAAAAATCTCCCTACAGAGATGCTAACAACATAAATAAGTTGTAACAAGCGTATAAAAATTTCGACGTAGCTTGGCGAGAACGCATGGCTTAGTGGTCAGAGCGCCTGGTCGGTTTAAAGGAGGCGCGGGTTCGAGTTCCGCTGCGTTCAAATTTTTATACGTTTTCTAAATAAGTATTTTTCTTTCCTAAGTGTGGAATAACACTTTAAAAATGTTTAAAAAAGAGATTTAGTATATCTGTTCGTACATGTGCTATCAGTATTTTTAAACATGTAGTGTCAGTTCCGCCACTCAACACACACAAAGGTGTTTTAATGGGACGGGGTGTCTTAACACTAGGCTCCCAGGTTCCCTCTGCTTACCCTGCTATGTGCGAGATACACCGTAAGGAAAAAAAAAGGACTAAAATGTTACCTAAAGAAAAACAGTTCTTTAAATGAATGATAGTGAATAACATTTTGCTTCGCTGTTCTATCTATACATATTTAATTCGCTGAATTTGAACCTGAGAACGACCAACAAGTAAATTAAATTAAACATTTAGAATCGTTACAATTCAAGTAGAAGAATTGGATAGACCATCAGCTTTATATAGTTGTCCGTGGGGAATGGCGCGAGTACTAAGCCACTGTGTGGAGTAACACGCTTCGGTGATTTTATCTGGGGAACGTAGAAATTTTATATTTCGTAACTATCTCTTTTCACTTCTGCACAATTTTTTTATTTAATATTTTGATATATTTTTAGCTTCACGCTGTATCCCATATCAGGGTAAGCAGAGCAAACCTAGGAATCTTGTGTTTAGACACTCCGTGTCTATTAAGACACCTATGTTCTCTATTTTCCGTTAAGTTCAGAAGAAGCAGTATTTGCATGCATAGTGTGTTAAGTGATATTATGAAATAGTTTTAACCTCCGACGGGAAGCAAAGAAGAGAGGTGTTATAAAGTAGACCCATTTGTCTGTCTGTTATTGTGTTTTTACGTGTTATTATGTGTCTGTCTGTGGCATCGTAGCTCCCGATCTGATAGACCGATTTGAGGTGAGGGTTTTATTCGAATAGTAATTTAATCAAAGGTGGTTCTTAGCTTCGTCTGGTTAAAACCCGTCTAACCTTTGAAGTTCACCAGCTGGTTTCCTGGCTCATGTCGAGGTATATTTAATTCTCAAATCAATATAATTTTCTCTTTAGTATTCAGTGTTTGAATGTTCTTAAAATTTTGTATACATATAAAAATTCGAAGATCAAACAATATTATGAAAATCTGAACCTGATGCTGCAGCCAGGATCATCAACAAAAGTACAAACTTTGAAAATATACAGCAATCTATAGTTGTAAGTTGTTTTGAAATATATTCTTTTTTCTCCTATCTTACAGTGCCTACAGATTAGCTTCACGCTGTATCCCAGAGCATTGCAGGTAGGGAATCTAGTGTTGAGACACTTTCGTTTTTCACTTTCCACCGAATTCAACAGAATAAACTTAATTTAATGCCAAAGATATATTTTAAAAATAGCCTCGCTTTTATAATTTATATAAAAATGTCACAAATATGTCAACCATGAGACCTGTTCCATATTCCACACATGATCAGTGTATTAAAAATATT
>DWMY01000892.1:0-18184 GCA_018249775.1 Heliconius hecalesia formosus | reverse complement strand
CTGAGTATATAAGGAGTAAGTATTAGTCCTTTGGTCAGCAGTGATCCAATAGTCGCAGACATGTCGTCGCATCTAAAGTGGCTCCCTTCCTTCGCTCTCTTGCTGCCAGTTCTACTGATGGTAAATAACAAAAATATTTATCTTTTCTTTTAATAAGTTACAAAATTTCCACTTGGTTCTGGTTACAAATTATTAAGTCGATATCGTAAAAAAAACAAAAAAAATTAACTGAAGTTATGAAGCTATTTCTAGTTCGGATCGCAAGATCGAATCCACTTTGGTCTAACAAAAAATGTGCATACAACGATAATGTAGAATACAGCTTCATGCTGTACCCCATACAAAGAAGGTTAGGCAGAGGGAAGGATCCGGGTTCTGGGTTAATTTAACTTAAGACCTATAACCACCAGAATTCGGCGGAAAATGGGGAACCGAACAGCAGAAGGAATTGCGCGTTGAGTGGATGCCGTGGATGAACGCCGCGCTTTGCTTCGACACCACGGCAGAAAATATAAATTTAAATAAATATTTTATTTCCTCGAGTGAAAATCGAACCCACAATCAGTCGCGTTCACATAATTGTATCCCTGAGCCACGACTGGCTTCAAAATGTACTTTGTTGTAACATTCGTTGTACCGTACGATATCTCCCATGAAGTCGACTGTAAGCTGGGTGTCTTGTGTTAACCTTAATCAAAATTAATATAAACAAGTAAAAATATCAACTTTATATTTTATACTTTTTTTATTAAAAAATCTTTATATCTATCTTTTTGACATATGTATGTAGGTATAATAAGTTTTTTGATTTTCACGATTATTACACATTTTAAATGAAACTATTTTAACCGGATTAATCGCGTATATTTTGTATGTTTATACATTTTTGGAAACCCGACGTTTCGAACACTTTGCAGTAGTCCGTGGTCACGGGTAGGTCCGTGGTCACAGTCTACCCTTGACCACGGACTACTGCGTTCGAAACTAAGTGTTCGAAACGTCGGGTTTCCAAAAATGTATAAACATACAAAATATACGCGATTAATCCGTTTAAAATAGTTTTATTTAAAATGTATGTAGGTACTTGTTTGTACGGAGGTCTATATTTATATATAATACATTTAGGCCATAAAATACTATTATATTAAAAATTACCAAAAAATAATTCAATCTTCAAGTATTAAATGTGATATTATTTTGTTTACAGCTCTGTACCATAGAAGTGAGTGGGCAGTAAGTAACCTTTACGCAATTTTTAGATTTTTTAGGAAAAATAATTACAGTTAGTTAGATTTGTAATTTACACAGTAGAGTCCTTTAGGTAGTAAATAATCTTTTTAACTCAACGTTCTTACGCATACAACTTAAACATATTTGATAGAGGATAAAAGATTATAATATTTAAATTTTTATAATTTAGCATTTCAAAGTGTAGTATTGAATTCTAGCACTCGACGCGCAATGTCTTGAAAATTCGGTGGAAAGTAAGGAAGGAGGTGTGTTTACACTAGGTTCCCTCTGCTTTCTCTACTTATATGCGTAATACTGTGTGAAGCTACAAAAGTAATTTTTATTACTGTATATTATCTAAAATCGTATAGTATAATCTTGAGATAAAAAATCAGCTTCACGCTGTATCCCGCATACGGCAGAGTAGGCAGAGGAACCCAGTGTTAAAACACTCCGTTCTCTACTTTCCGCTGCATTTTTCGAGGCATTGCGTATAGAACTCAACGCTGAGCTTTTGGTGCCAGAGCGAAGAAAATGAAAATATTACGAAATAAACATTCATTCCCTCGACTGGGGATCGAACCCACAACAGTCGCGTTACAGTTACACCCTTGATCTTATACTCTTGCATCTTGAGATATTTTATAGTAAATTGTTTGTTATTAGAAACGCAACTTCGCTACTGGGCTCTCTCATTGTAAACAAAATAGAAAGATGCTTAGACCGAATAAACGCTATAGCTGACATCTTCGGTTTTGTGGGCTAGTTCATGTAAGTATTGAAGAAATTTAAGTAAATAAATACATTATGAAAATTATCACGAAATTGTAGGAGGAAATGAACCTGTGCTATTCTTAGGAAACCAGAATCTCGTCATAATTTAATAAAACCATAAAAAAATTGGACGAAAAAAAAGACAATATGCAATGTAAATTGCATTTAATATATTATAACAAAAACATATTGTAAATGAACATTCATTGACAAGTATCGAACTCTCAATACCCGAACTTCCTAATTGAAATCGTTGATATCAAAAACATTTTAAATTTAAATAAAATTAAATAGAATCACAATTTATTTTAAAATATCAATTAAGGTCGTCGTGGCGCAGCAACACGACTGACTGTAACCGCGACGGTTTAGTGATCTATTCTTATTTGAGAAAAATATTATTTTCATTTCTTCGCTCTGGTATCAAGACAAAGCGCGGTGTTAAGTTCCGCAACACACAATATCGATTATAGATATCGGCTATCGAGATACTCTCTCTTGGAGCAAACGTTTTATTTCAGTACATTGTTACTAGAATATCGTACGGGTTTATACCGCAAATTGCACCGTGTGGGACTTTTAGTACACGCTACAAATACTATTTTTATTTTAAATGTATTAATCTTTAACTATAGTTTTATTCTTAGAATTAAAAGCTAATATTTTTTTTCACTTGTTGCAGATATTTGGATGAATAAAGTAACTGCTGGAAAAGACTACAAGGCAGTCTATTAAAAGTATACTATTTATTTTATTATGATATGACGTATGTTTGTCATGGAACAAAACTAAAAAAAAAATTAAAAAACCAAAAAATCTTTAAATTGTTTTCGTACCATTCTATATAAAATATATGATAGTGTTTCCTTTAGTTGTTGTTTTATTTCTTTTACATAATAATTAAAAATAACGAAAGTATTCCTGAAAATATACATTGTATTTGTTTTATTAAAATTGTTTATAAAAATAAATTTTGGGTGTGGACAACGCCGTAAGTTGTACGTGAATATGTTTATGTAACGGGTTATATTTTTTAAATAACACATATTTATTTATATATTTAGAATATATAGTTCACTTTTATCTATTAATAACTTTTTTGATTCTTTAGCTATCCAGTGGTATAATTTTATTTTGTAGGTAGTGAATAAATAGAAAACTACAAAGACAAAATGTATCCACGATTTTGTTATCATTAGATTTTTTGGATTGCCCCACTAAGGCAGCAAATTTACAGACGTCTTCACATCAAAAAGTTATATTATTACAAGTTATTTTGCATGACAAAATTGATACAAAAGAATTGTTTAATTAAATTGATTGGCTGAAACTTTAGTTTCCAATGTAATTATGTCTTAAAATGATGATGTTATTAAAACTTTAAAATAATTCAGATATTGATTGATAAGAAAACAAATGATTGTGGATTACAAATGGGCGAAGCCTATATATATAGAAAAAAAAATCAGCTTCACGCTGCCCCGCACACAGCAGTGTAGGCAGAGGGAAATTAGTGTTAAGACACTCGGTTACCCACTTTCCGCCGAATTCTGAAGGCATTGCGTGCTGACTGGCGGAACTCAACGCTGCACTTTGCCTCGACACCAGAGCGAATAAATGAAAATATGAATATAAATAATTATTTCACTTCCTCGAGTGGGATCGAACCCACAGCCAACCGATTTTACAGATACACTTTTTACCTCGGCACCACGACCAACCTCTATACATATGTTTAAAAATTTTCACAAGAAAAACGAAGCTAAATAATTTTCATAGCATTGTTGCTTTTATAAATATACCAAGTATAACCAATATAAAAAAGACATACAATATCTATCTATATACATGTATATACTACCTGGTTCAACGTAATATCCGCACACATCCGCTCCGGAAGACAGCTGCTAAGTGGTATTCCTGCTACTGAGTGCCATTATTTAGATAATAAGCTCATATACTTCGATCAATTTACTTAAAGAGGAAGGAAGTGAAAATATAATAATCTATCAAAGTATTTTTTTTAAGCTTCAGGCTGTATCCCGCTCACAGCCGGGTAGGCAGAGGGAACCTATTTAAGTCACTTCGTGCCCAATTTTCCGTCGCCGAAAATTCTGGAGGCTTGCGTTGCGACTGGAGGCATTGCGTTGCGTTGAGTTGCGGCACTCAACATCGAGATTTGCCTCGACACCAGAGGAATTGGAATTGAATCCACAACATGTCGCGTCTACAGTTACACGCTTGTGCCCCTTTTCTACGACTGGCTTCAAAATGCTGATATTTTACCAAATTACTTTTGAAGTAATTCGACAAGATATTGTATTGTAATCAGATATTAGCTGTTAGCGATTTTATTTCTTAACCAATAATAGTAGACCCTTTAGAATCGTTAAATATGTGTTTTTCTACTGAAGCAGATTGGTAAAAATAGTTTTTTATATTAAAAAAGATTATCTCAATATATATATATATATATATATATATATATATATATATATATATATATATATATAATAAAGTAAACAAAATTGAATTGTTAGTGGAGATTACCTTCATAAATCATAACAGCTAAGTTTAAGTCGTAATTAATTCAACACAGAGATAAAGAACCATTTGATATTGAAAGAAATATCAAGTAAATACAAAGAATTTTTGGTTCGTTCGTTCGTTCGTTTGAAATAAATCTATATAAAAATGCCTAAAAACACCCTTTCTACGTGTACACTGTAATAACTACATATTTACCAATTGTACATTTAGCTAATAATATATGTAACCAATTTAAAAACTGTACAGGAGAATTCGCAATCATTACACTATTATTTTACAAAGAATATTATGAATTATTACGCAAATCAACATTTAAGGCTGTTTCTGAAGCATTAAATTATTAACTGACATCAGCACTTTTAACAGAGTTTTAAAAAACATAACATAGGTGAAAAGAACCTAATGTTACAAAAATATATACGTATAATAAATAATTAGCTTTATGTATATTTTATAAATATCAAACATCAACATTGGTCGTATTTTTTAGTTCGAGAAAATCAAAAAATCTTATAGAAATTACGATAATGTCGTAAAAAAATCATATTAGAATATTACAGATTAAAGTATTAAAAAATCATATTAGAAGTCTTTTTAGTCGTCAATCAATTCTGCTTATTAAATCAATAATCATGTAGTTTAAGCGGGTGAAGCCGCTGCGCTGGCGAGCCGCTAGTGCTCTATAATATAGTTATTTATTGACGATGTAAACGTTAAATGTGCCAAAATACCTAAGCGTGTTCTTCTTCATTTTTACCGTGACATCCTCGCTAGTACCTGCCGTTCTATGTATCCTTCTGAGGCATGGGAGAAAAAGTTAAGTCTTAAATTTTTATGAGATCCATCTAAATTAATCAAATAAGCATTAAAATGAGTAAAATAAATTGGAAAAAAAAAATTGGTTGGAAAATCTAGTTTGTCATTGATATAAGACATCGGTTCCCAATGCCAACACTATATTGAGTCATATATAAATAAGACATTGAATTTGTAGGTAAAGAATTCTAAAATAAATAAGATTTTAATAAAATATCTTACTAGAACTGTATTTACATACTAACCTTTTTTAAAAAGATTTATTATTTCCTTGCATGACCAATTTGTCCCAAAATATCATAATTGTTCGTGATGAACAAACGAAAAACTATTAAAAAATCTGGACTACTCTCCGATCAGATAGAAATCTGACGACTGTTTTAGAAATTTAATTTTTAAGGGTAATCTTTATAAATCAAATCAACTTCGACTCTTCTAATGTTTCAATTATTTCTCATTTACATAAGTAAGCCTAGTAAAAATACCAAAAATAATTAGACAAAGAAGCTACATGCGAAACATGTTTGTCATGTCATACAGGTATTACACTGGGATTTCTTCCATTGACCAAGTAGTTGGGAACTCATGTAATACCTGTATGACATAAACCATGACTGAGCAGTTACTCATATGTTAAGTGGATTTTAAAGAATGTTAATAAATATATGACAATATTAATTCACAACAAATGAATTATACATAAATTTCGTCAAGGAATATAGATAATTCTAATTAAAATAATAATATTACTAACCACGAATACGTGGTTAGTAACGGACCGTGGCACCGGTCCTTATTTGTAATTAGAAAAAAAACATTATGTAACTTTGTCAATAAATCATAGTTTGAGAAGGTGGGCAAACATTTAATCTATCGGAACCACAGTAACAGTTTAGCCAAATTTCTTTAGATGGCGGTGTCCGATGTTTTCCCGTTTTATATATTTGACACAAGTCCCCAGGAGGATATACCTACATGTCCCACGAAGAGATCCAAATCCACAGAATTAATCTATTTTTCTTTTGTTACACCCACGTTTCGCTGCAGTATAACAGCGTTCCCAGAAATATCACTTCATAATTTTTTTCTAATATCTTAGGATGTCCTTGACACTCTTAATGGAGCTGAGGATACTGGCGCATATCAAGAGTCTTACTTACTCTTAGTATCCCCAGCTCAAAGCGAACCAAATCCAGCTTCGGGGTGGTCGCCTTGAATTCTGTGCGCATCGCCTTGAGAGAATCAGAGAAATCAGTGTGTTCTTGTAAGGTACAAATGGAACACAAAAGGGCTGGCAGGGGTCGCTGCTGGCAAACTTTCCACCGATACAGATTAATGAAAATAAAATATATTAAAATTTATTATATGTATGTTCCTAGACTCTTTTATAGGATTTTCAAAGGACAATGTTTTCATAGAAGAAGAAGTTTTCAAATGTAAAGTATTTTAGTAGTCACAAAAACCAGAGACTTATTATAACATATTAATCACCAATATCATAGATATAGACTCAGTCTGGTGAGACAAAGTCTAGTGTTGAGTTTATCTGCTAAAATATACATAGTTATATATATGTTTATGATATAAATAGATATTTGTAGAGAAAACTGATACACATTTCAATATTAGCTCATAATGTGATTGAAACACCTGTGACGACTAGCGTCCTTTGTAGTGTAATGTAAATAAACTACTAGTCTATTTATGTATTACGAAATATATTTCATTGAAAAAATGTAACACTGGAAACAAATTAATTAATAATACTACAATGTCTATGAAAAGAAACAGAAAGGACACTCCGTTTCTGAGATACTAGGTTCACTCTGTCTATCATGGGTGTAGAAAAAGAGGGGCCCGAGTTACCGGGCACCATTCCAAATTCTACTACCAAAAATTATGCCTCGAAAAAAATAAAAAATCTGGACATGTTTGATTAAAACTAAAGTCCAGGTCCCCTCCAGATAAGTCCTTTATCTATAGATACGCCGCATACCATACAACAAAAATTTTCGTGCGAGCGACTGTAAACGTAAATATTTAATATTGTCTTTTCCACGCTCTGGTTGCGAGGCAAAACCCGGCGTTGAGCTCCGCCACTCGACACGCAATATCTCCAGAATTCGGTGAGAAGTGGAGAACTTTTGTGTCTTAATGAGAATAGAGTGCCATACCACTAGATTCACAATTCCCTCTGCCTGCCCTGGTATGTGCGGAATACAGCGAGACGCAAAAAAATGATATATTATTAAAACAAACAGTTGTCGGAGTACAAGAAGATCACAGTACAAAAGTGAAGAGATTCGAACTGTATCTAGAGCAAGGCACTGCATTTATATACTGAAACAATATCACGTTAGATGCACACATTTACATTATTTTATCTTTCTTTAAATATAATACGTAGATGTATTCTGCGCTAGGAGAGTATAAAAAAATTATATACTTAAGTTTTATCTTTTTTACAAATATGATATAATTCAATTATTATATGATATGATATAATTTAATTATATAATATATTAGTATAAATATATTTAGCTTCTTGATTATTATTACTTTTTTTTTTTTTTCATCGTGTTCTAATTAGAATACCTGCATTTATCTAGTATAAGTAAAACCATGAACCAGAGTAAACTCTATGGTTTTACTTTTCAATATTTTAAAAATGTACATTGAAAATATGTCTAAGAAAATATTAATTAACCTTTAGAAAAATATTAGTGAATCTAAAAGTTAACTAATATTTTCTTAGAAATATTTTCAGTTGATGTTATCGATTTGGTTGAGGTGTTGTTACTAAATAAAATTAACACGTCGAATAATATTCATTGGGCCTTGAGGTCGTAACTAGCCTAGTTATATTAGCTACGTATAAAAACATGAGACCGAAAAGACCTCAACCATACCAGCTTAAAGAAAATCACAAAGGACGATTTGACATCGATTTACATGACAACAATACGTATAACAATTATAATAGTAGGCGTACAACAAAATGAGGACTCAAGTGCGTATATAAAGCTGGTATAATTACAACAAGCAGTAAACTTTGTGAAAATACAACGTCGAGATGTCGCGTCGACCTGAGTCTAGATTTTCTTCTCTCGTCTTACTTTTATTTACCTTACTGTTGGTGAGTGACGAACTTACTTTCTTAAGAATTATATTTTAGATAAGATATACTTACTTACACACAGTTCAACAGTAACTATTTGATTAGTTTCAGTAGGTACTACTGCCTTTCCTAGTATTAAATTTCGTCGTGGCGCTATGGGACAGTGCCTGACTAAACACGACAGTTGTTGGTTCGATATTCATTTATGGTAAAATAGATTTTTTTTTCAGATTGACGCTGTATCCCGCATGTAGCAGAGTAGGTAAAGGGAGCTAATGTTAAAACATTCTAGTTCTCACTTTCCGCCGAATTCTCTAGGCATGGTTAAGTGGCGGAATTCAACGCCGCGCTTTATTACGTTGCTATAGCGAGGAAATAAAAATAGTAAATACTTTATTCCTCCAAGAGGATATCGGACCCACTAACGTCATTGACTGGTCTTCATTACATATGATAATATAAAATATTTTTTTGTTGCAGATGACCTCATATGCTAATTGCCAGTAAGTATTACAATTTCATTAAAATACTCATATTCACAATTCAGTGAAGTAATTTTCAACGCACAGGACATGTAAATGTAATAAATAGTCTCTGAACGAGTTTATGAAAAAAAATTCACAAGCATGTTTCCAAAAATATAATAGAATAATAACAAAAACAATTATTTTCTCTTCTTCTTCTTCTCGAATTGCTATTGCGAAAAATAATTAAAAAAAACCATATTTTCTATAACAACATTTAAATTCCTAATCGTAAAGTCAGTAATTTTAAAGTTACGCTATTAGTCTTACTATTTTTTTTTACATTCACACTGTATCCCGCATACAGCACGGTAGGCAGAGGAAACTTGGGATCCCAGTGTTAAGACACTCCGATCCCCACTATACGCTGAATTCTCGAGGCACTGCGCATTGAGTGGTGGAGCTTAACGCCGCGTTGCTTCGCTACCAAAGCGAGGAAGTTAGAATATTAAATATTTCATTCTCTCGAGCGGAAAATGAATCCACAAGCGTCTCATTTACAGTTGCACTCTTGCGCCACGTCTGCCTGAGGCACCAGCGTGCGTGATCACTGATAATTGTAATTCTAATATTTGTCTTTATAATATGTGTAATATTACAGAATGAACGGCACCTTCGAGATATCCTCCCTGCTGCTGGGGCACCTGCAGCACACGCTCGACAGCCTTACCGGGTTCGCGCGCATCGCCGAGATACTGGGGACTGCAGGTACGTATTTACTCAAAATTTATTTAGTTATTGTCATTCGAAGTCATAGCTGTCGTGGCCAGTCAGAAACATAATTACACAATACAAAATACTGAACAAATTTAAAACTTGGCAAGCATTAAATCATTTAATAACAACAGAATATTTTTTTTCTTAAGAACAGATAATTAAATATTGTATTTTTTTTTTATTTGCAGGTATCAGTGAAATTGCAGGCTAAACATATATAATGTGCTTGAACTTTTGTAACAATAAAGACTTTACATAATGAGGTAGCTATCTTATTTTTCAATGCCTATTAAGTATACTAAACATATATTAAATATACTATTAAACAGTAATTTGAAGACGTTTTATGTTTCATAAAAATATTAGGTTATTTTTTTCCTTTTATAGTTTGTCTGCCATTATAGTATATTCACCCTATCAGCTTCACGCTGTATCCCGCACTCAGCTGGGTAGGCAGAGGGAACCTAATGTTAAAACACTCTGTTCCCCACTTTCTGTCGAATTCTGGAGGCATTGCGTGTTGAGTGGCAGAACTCAACGCCACGCTTTGCCTCAAAACCAGAGCGAAGAAATGGAAATATAAATTTAAGTAAATATTTCATCTCCTCGAGTGGGATCGAACCCACAACCAGTCGATTTTATAACACTTTTTGCCCTTGCGCTACGACTGGCCTCACTTATAAATGTTGTTACAATTTCACATTTCATGAATCAAATAAAAATATTTTCTCGTTTTTAATTAAATATGTGTTTGAAACTTGCCGTATATTTATTTCATAAAATTGTAAGTTTAATAAAACATCTATGACCGTGCTCCAGAGACGCTTTGAGCGCCTCATTGAAAAAAAATAAAGGGAAAAGGGGGGAAAATAATCTTAAGGCGATAGTGAATCGATTAAAACATCACTTTTTCATCACATCATTTTTTTTCTTTCTTTATTTGTTGTTAATTTTATATATTTCTTTGTTTCATGTGTGCAATAAAGTTTATTCTATTCCATTCTAAAGGCTTTAAATTAAAACAGGTCTCTTAGGAACTTATATTACATACATGTTAAACATGTACAAAATTGTGCGTAGCTTCGTAGGCATAGGCATTGTACTCCATCTAATATTCTAATTTTGTTTAATATATCTCAATAGACAATCTCCAAAATCTAATACAATATTATAAAACTTAATACACTTAAACTACTGAAGAATAAACATTTTCGTTATTTCGTATTGAAATTCTATGTTTACAAACTGCCTATGCTTACAAACTGTAAAATCTTTAATACTTTTTATTAAATTGCGTATTATCATCTCCATTGCGCCATCTTGTATTAAGCAAGATTGAATTGAACTATTTGAAGAGTCCGTTGCCTTAGTACCTGACCCGCTACTAATAACTGTCATATTGTGTAACTAGATGGCAGTAAATCAAAGACATAGTAAATAAAACACTAAAGAATATATAAATATTTTCTTTGATAAAAAAATCTATAATTATTTAAAATAAATAAACCTAATAAAACCAACCAAAATAAGACATAAAACATGTTTTCGTTCTTTTTTTTTACAAAATGTAAGTTAAAATTGACATTAAAGAACGATAAAATATTTTTATACAAAAGCTAAATAAAAAAAAATAATTTAAGTAATGCGCAATAAAAAGACTTAAGATTGGCTCCATGATGTATCTCCTCACTCGGTCTTCATATGGGTATCCACAGTCTGCACCTGGTTTCTTTACAGAACCTCTTGCGGTATCCGTAGTCAAGGTAGATACAGCACTGCATAAGTAGCGAAAAGTCGGCCATTCAGATTTTTTTGCAGATTGATGTGCAGCACTCCTGCTTTCACTACTCGATTTCATACTCTGGGGAACTGTCTCATGATAACATGGCTGGTCTATGGGTTACTAGGTTTGCTACGGAACTTGATTTCGGACATGAAGTCCTTCTCTAAAATGTCATCAAAGACACCGATTCAGCTTTCTCAGAGCGCACAAGATATCAACATCTGAATTATACGACAAAATGTCTTTAAAGACAAGAAGCGGTCCTTGTTTTTGACTTCTTTCATGTATAACCGGTCGCTCGCCATTTTAACCCTGTTTTTGACCCTTCCTCGCTCCGCTTGCCTACATCGTTATGCATCCTAAGCATCCTATAATTACTTTTTGATCCTGTTTCACGCTTTTCACCTTATCTACTTTGACCAATCTTTCCTTGGCATCCACGACTATTCTTATTATGGCGAGCACCTCTTCTCCTGTGTACGGTACTGTTCTTCAAGGAAACCATTATCTCTTCCCTATATTTCTTTAATGTGCAGATACCTATATACTTATTATTTATTTTTTATTTTTAAATGATCAAATCACTTTATTAATCTATATTTACCTAACCTAAACTGTGATAAGTTATATATCAATTATATTAAGATATCATTGCTCAAAATTAAACCGGAAAATTAATTAATTATGATAAAGTATAATCACAGTGCGTCATTACAACGTGTGTTATTATGAAAATAAACAATTATGAATAGTAATATGTGCATGTTTGTATCAACATAAATATATTTTTATTAATTACGAGATAGACAAAGATAAAAATGTTTAAACTCATAATATAAACTACGACCGAACGTACTACGAATTGCGAACACAATTTAGTGCACGATGATTACTTAGTTCCTACCTAAATAAACATTTATTTTCATCAAAATCACATTTAAAGTATCATAAATGTAACTCCACATTGAGGCCAGTCGTGGCGCAGCGGCACATTGTGTGACTGTAAAACCGACTGGTTGTTGGTTCGATCCCCACTCGAGAAGATGAAATATTTGCTTAAATTTATATTTCCATTTTCTTCGCTCTGGTGTCGAGGGTAAGCGCGGCGTTGAGTTCTGCCACTCAACACGCAATGCCTTCAGAATTCGGCAGAAAGTGGGAAACGGAGTGTCTTATAAATGTAACTCTTTAAAATTAATTGATAGCTTAACATCAAAAAGATACTTGAAATCTTTTCAATTGTTGGTTTATAATATATTTTTTATTGGCTTCACACTGAATCCCGCAGATAACGGTCGGCCGAAGGGACTTGGAAAGAACCTAGTTGTATTAGGTTTTTATAGAGTAGTTAAAACTGTAATTTCATTTGAAGAGGTGATGACAAAAACACTCTGTATATTTTCTTCATTAAATTTAATATTATCACGGTCACTTTCTTAATACTCAAAACGAAAAAATATCATTGGTGAAGTAAGGAGCTGCAAGGTGAGCCCCGTAAATTTCCCTGATTTGTAGAACTGCCCATAGCTGCACTTCCTTCTAATGAATTATTTTTAATATGATTGGATTGTTTTTTATCTCAATAAAATTTAAATTGATTGAAAAAAAATAAGATACGATGATGATATGAACTAAAATCGTCGAAATACGGTACCTACGATAAGTATGTTATTTTTTTAATTCAATAACTTACCCAAATTAGTTATTACATGTCAATCATATCTGTATATCTGAATTTGAACATACCGTATACCGAAAATAGCGTATGTTCAAATTCGGATTATTTATAAATATAATGAAGCGGAACTTTAAAAAATCTGCGTCACGCTGTATCCCGCACACAGCAGGGTAGGCAGAGGGAACCTAGTGTTAAGGCATTTCGTTCCCACATTCAGTTTGAAATACAAAATATTTTAAATATATCCCTGAAACTTTCTACTTTTTCTGGCGAATGTATAGCTTTGCTTGAAAGTATCTTGTTCGCAGAGCCACACAATTTTAAAAAAATATGATTATTACAGATTGCTTACGTGCTTTACAATCTTTGTTGCAAAATCCGTTGTGTAGCAAATCTAATTTTCACCTTGTCCTCAAAATTAGGGAAGCTTTGTATCGCTGCCACGTTCAAGGACTACTCTTTTTTTGGCATGGGTCCCGAGCCACTCTGGTATTACAGATAATGATATAGTTGATTCCTATGCAAAATCTGCGGTTTCCTCTGGCCCTGTAACTTATAATTTCATATATTCCCAAGATTTTTGTCCTTTTGACTATTGTCCTTGTCAAAATTTGATTTAAGATCATCATGGATTTTTTTTCGGATAAATCAGTATTGATAAAAAGTAAATACTCGTATTACTTTTTATATCCAACCGGAAGTTCCAACCTTTCCGTGGTTCTCTCGCTATAGGCGCGCCAATTGAACTGTGACATCTACTATTTGCAAACTTCGCCTAGGCCACGCGTGTACGTCTCTACATCTAACTAAATTAAGGTTCTACGGATCGCATTGTATTTAATTGCTCAAAACTTCATTTGAGGCCGGTCGTGGCGCAGCGGCACGAGGTGTGACTGCGAAACCGACTGGTTGTGGGTTCGATCCCCACTCGAGGAGATTAAATATTTACTTAAATTTATATTTCAATTTCTTCGCTCTGGTGTCGAGGTTAAGCGCGGCGTTGAGTTCTGCCACTCAACACGCAATGCCTCCAGAATCCGGCAGAAAGTAGGGAACGGAGTGTCTTAACACTAGGTTCCCTCTGCCTACCCTGCTGTGTGCGGGATAAAGCGTGAAGCTAATTTTTTTTATTTTTTTTTATTAGTTATTTTCATTTGCATATTACTACTATAGCGTTTGTTTGTTTGTTTTAGTGTTTGAACCAGTCCATCCAGTACCATATCTCTATCAGTTCATAATATACTTCAAAATTTACTTCTTCATATCATTCGTGTTTTTTCTACTATACGTGAAGCTGGCAGAGTATTTTGCACCTTTCATCTTAAAATCGGGACAGTAATTTAAAAAAATCATGTAGTTCAAGTGGGCGAAGCCGCGGGCGGGCCGCTAGTTCAAAGAAAAATCCGCGACAGCCTATATCTATATCTTATAAATAAATCAGTATAAGATATTTTGTGCCAAAAAAAAATTGGAAATTGCAAGGTCAATTTCAACGTTTCTTATTTAACAAAGATATTGAAATTAATGAGCGAAAATTATTCCATCATCAATAAAATTTTATGAAGATAACTTTTGGCTTTTACAGCATATAAATTGGACGTACAGTTTACGGGAAATTTTAAAATTAAAATAATTCAACGCTCTGTTTACGTCCGCAAGGATAGGGTCAAGTCTTTGCCACCCTTTTTAGCCTCGCAAGGAGAATCAAAAGAAAACTCAAAGAATTTTGAGAAAGTGCAAGCAATACGTGGCTTGCTTGCACTTTCTCAAAATTCTTTTTACAATTCCTTATGTGATTTTCTTTTAAATAATGTTGGATTCACCTAAAAAACGTGTGAGTTAAATTTTTTAATAAACATATTTTAATTACATAAATTTAATTAAAGGTGATTGGGGCACGTTCTTCTAGGCAACCTACTATCATATATCATTCTTAAAAAGAAGTGTCATTAAAAAAACAGATACATGCAGAATCATGCAATGGGATCTTCAGCCATAAGTATTAAGCTGTCCTTATGGAACAGTTTCCTTTCGTACCCTAAGGTACCTAAATATCCATTGCACACTCATCTTTATGATATTTTGTTTTTTTATTAAAAATTAAGTGCGAGTGTAAAATGTGTCATTATTTTAGCAGGATATTGCTTAGTGCTGATTAGACATTGCGTACTGCTGATAAGATCCGGTAGAATCGTGAAATAGTTAAAATAATCATTGAAAATTATTTTTTAAAAAGTTATAACGTTGATTAAAGTTTTTATTTTTTCAGCTTCACGCTGTAAGTTCCTTATCCGTATCCTGCATATAGCAGAGTAGACAGAGCCCTAGTGTTAAGAAACTCTGCTCCCCACTTTCCACCAAATTCTGGAGGCATTGCGTCTTAAGTGACGGCCACACCGCACTTTCCCTAGACACAGAAGCGAACCAGAGATTTATTTTTGTTTTTTTTTTATATTTTGTATGAGATTATTTACGGCATTTTCCTCAAAACTTCTGCAATCTTTCAGCAAAAATATGACATCCACGTGAGTGCACTTAATAATTCATTCAAAGATAAATATCGTTTACTTTAATCTGTAATTCACAGATTTTCAATCATTTAATATGATATTACCTGATTAAATCAGAAGATAACCCATTTTTATAAAAACAGAGTGCTATCGGCACCATGGACACTGATCGTAGAGTGCCAATTATCGCAAGATGTTGCGCACTCTGTTAGTAGCGTTTGTTGTGGTGGCGGCGGCGGCGGCTCAGCGCTCGCCCAACGCTGGCCTCGTGGAAGACCTGCTGCGCAAGCAAGCTGGCCCCACACCTGGCGCACGCTACTCTGACAACATCGTGGAGGACGCTATGCTTGACGTGGTGAGTTGTCACATGGTGTACCTAAGATAGTACCTGTACTTATTACAAGCGGTTGTAGCTAAGATATTTATGTTTTGCCGTTTGAACTATAGCCAGGTCTGGTGCGCAAATATAACTACCCGCTGGAGGAGCACAATGTGGTAACTACGGACGGCTACATCGTGACGGCCCATCGTATTCCGCACGGCCGAGACGCCAACAACGTGCCGGGCCCGCGTCCTGTCGCGCTCGTAGTGCACGGTCTCATGTGCTCCTCCGCTGACTTCCTCGTGTTGGGTCCAGGCAACGCACTCGGTAAGTGTTTATACGATACTGTCATTAGAGTTACTAAACTGACTTTATTTTTATTTATGTGACTCTTTCCTGTGTATCAGTAATGATTAATAAGAATAATGTATAAATTTCTCTAAGCAACATTATTTTTATACTACATTTTGTTTGTGTCCCATCAGCATACCTCTTGGCAGAGGAAGGATACGACGTGTGGCTAGCTAATGCCCGCGGTAATTACTACTCCAGAAGACATCTCTTCCGTGATCCAGATGACCGCGAGGGACTTGAATTCTGGAAGTTTAGCTGGGATGAGATAGGCAACCGCGACCTTCCTGCTCTCATCAATCACATAACCCGCACCACTGGCCAAGAGAAGATGCATTACATCGGTTACTCCCAAGGAACAACCGTCTTCGTGGTATTGAACTCTCTACGACCCGAATACAATGACAAGTTCATATCTTTCCAAGCTCTGGCTCCAGCCGTCTACGTAGAACATAATGAAAATAGAATTAGAGAACTCATGGTTCAATTTGAGCGAGTTTTAGAGGTAACGACTAAAAATTGTGACATCTTTTTTTTAGTTTTACGCTGTATCCTGCATACAATAGGGTAGGCAGATGGAACCTAGTGTCAAAACACGTTCCCCATTTTCCGCCAAATACTGGAAGTATTTTCGTGTTGAGTGGCGGAACTCAAAGTTGCGATTCGCCTCGTTGCCAGAGAGGAAATGAAAATATTAAATATTCAATTTTTTCGAGTGGGAATCAAACTCATAGCCTGTCGCTTTTACAGTGGCACGCTTGTGCTACTGCGCCACGATAACGCACTACATCTCATTTTCATAGATCGTTAAAATTAGAATACTCGATTTTTATTTCAGAACATCGCTTTTGAATTAGGATTCGGAGAGTTGATGGGTTCCAGGGATCTTTTCACCGCCCTTGGACTGGCACTCTGCAATGACAACTCCATCCTCCAACCGCTTTGCGTCAGCGCTATCCTCGGTTTCGGAGAAGTCGAGAACTTTAACGCGGTAAGTACACCGAGGCGACGACCACATATAAGCACACATACACTGACACACTCTCATGTGTCGTCTCCCCCTTGCAGACAATGCTGCCAGTGTTCATCGGACACAACCCAGCGGGCGCGGCGCTGCGGCAGGTGATCCACTACAGCCAGGTGCAGCGCTTCAAGCGGTTCGCGCGCTACAACCACGGTAGCCTGGTGGCCAACCTGGCGGCGTACGGCAGTCCGTCACCACCCAACTACGAGGTGTCGCGCGTGCGCGTGCCCACGCATCTGCACTACGGCCTCAACGACGCGCAGGCGGACCCGCGCGACGTGCTGCTGCTAGCAGAGCGGCTCGGCGGCCCCGTGACCGCGCACGCCGTCCCGCGCCCCTCCTTCAACCACTTCGACTTCATCTGGGGCGGCGATGTTAAAGTGCAGCTCTACGACAGGATCATAGGCCTCATGCGTGCCGAAGAGCAGGCTCAGGCTTAGAGCCCTGCGCGAAAACAAAATAACTTCTATTTTATGTACACTTCGTCAAGACTTCGAGACCAAAGTAAACCAATTGTTTTTATCCAGTCGTTTCATTTTGTCAGAAAAAAATACCTATTTCACCTCGTACACATATGTGACGAATCGTTCTGATAAACGTACTTTATTGACAATGAGTATTTTAGAGAGACAAGCATCATCTATATATTATACTAGCGATCCGCTCGCGGCTTCGCCCGCTTAAACCACAGAATTATTTAATTAACACACTGAATTATGTTAGTGTTTTGACATACCTATAATGTATGTTTGCAACGCAATGAAGATTTTTTATGAAAAAGTTATTA
>DWMY01000891.1:0-18185 GCA_018249775.1 Heliconius hecalesia formosus | reverse complement strand
TAAATAAATAAATAAATAAATAAATAAATAAATAAATAAATAAATAAATAAATAAATAAATAAATAAATAAATAAATAAATAAATAAATAAATAAATAAATAAATAAATAAATAAATAAATAAATAACCTGCAATATGCGAAGTACAGCTTAAAACTAAAACAATACATATATTTGTAATATGGGGCCGTTCAAGTATTACGTAAGCACTGTAGGGGGGCGGGGGGTCTTGGGTTTGCTTATTTTTGACGTGTTCAATGAATTTTTTTTTAAGAGGATTGCTTATTTTTGATGACATAGGGAAGGGGGGGGTCGTCAATAATGGCAAAAAAACTACTAATGTAATACTTGAACGGCCCCTATTATTAAATTAATATCTATCGATCAAAAATTTAAATATCTCTATCTCTTTTAGGTTTAACAAGCGGCATGGCGCGTACAAATGAGTCCATGGTGGTGAACGGTCTCTCCATCATTACGTACCACGCGGCGCTGCGTGGGGACACTTCCAGTGTCCTCGCAGCTGATCAGCTCCACCCTCAACTTTTCCCCATCGATCAAATGTTTAGATTGCTTATTGATCTTATTGGTGGGTTTGAGTTTTTTTTATCTTAAAATCATAAGGTCTAATAATAAATAATATATATATATATATATATAATAATCATTATAAGTTTATTATATACGAGAGCTGATTTACATTTTTGAATAAAATTTAGAAAAATAAAAAAATATGTTTAAAAATCTCGTTCACTAAGGCTTCAAAGTGAAGCACGGAGATGAGCTATAACCTCTTTTCGCTTTTAAGCCGTTAACAGAAGTGACTATCAGTACAAAGACAAATTAACGCTCTCCATAGTAATAACTTTGTCTAAAAAAAGTATTTATTAGTGTTTGATATTTGGGTTAAATGGTTAATCAAACTAGTAGGTATAACAAATATTATTTTAAAAATGTTAATGCGCTACATCGATTTTATCCCCATATAATTCTTCCAGGTTTCTTTTTGAGTTGTTATCATTTCTCAACAGTGTATATTTTTAAAAGTGAGTGGGAGATCACATTTTATGAGTCAACTTTGAACTAGATATATTAAACACTTCGCAGTAGGTAGTTCGGAATTGTTTTCAAAAATGTATATAACTAAAATATACAGTACGGTCGACGAGACGTGGCCGCCCTGAAGATTTTGCTTATTTTTGATTATTTTATTTAATTCAGGAAGCTTAACTACATTGTGACCACGACTCATCGACAAGCCTGTATTTAATTTTGTTTAAGATGTATAAAATCGCTTAAAATTATAAATGTTAAAATGGTTCACTATGTATGTATAGGCAGCAGCAGCGGGCGCGTGGCGGCGGCGTGCACGGTGGCGCTGCTGGAGACGGCGCGCTGCGCGGCGCGCGCGGCCCTCGCCGCCGACGACGTCGTGTGCCTGCTGGACGGGTTACAGAGCCCTTTGGAGGTCAGCACCTCCTTTTACTAATATTTCATGATTTAATTACTAATAAAATAAACAAAATTAAACGTCAATTCTGACATGATGCTTCAAAAGTGCTTATAATGGCCTAATTGAATAAAGAATATCTTGATTTTTATCAATAAATAGCATAAACACAGATGAAGGAAAATATTTTTTTAACAGTATACTTGGGAAGTTTGTCAGTAGAGATGTAAGATACGAGATGGATGTAGAAAGGCGTATTGCTGCTGGTATACGGCAGTGAAACGTATATATTACAGAAGAAGAATGAAAGAAAGATGAATGCCGTGGAGATGCGATTTCTTTGTAGGATATGCGGAGTCAGCTTAGCTAGTTGATCAAACCACAAGGAAGAAGTACACAGAATGGCAGGTACTTCTGAGGATGTCACGGTAAGAATGAAGAAGAACTTGCTCAGCTAGTTTGGGCACGTCGAACGAATGAGAGATGAAAGAATGGCAAAAAAGATTTACGATGGAAAAGTTGTAAGAGAGGTAGGGGGAGACCTCGGTTGACCTTCGAAAACACAGTATCAGTATCAACATATCAATAAATTTACAGGTAGTTCGCGACGCGGCTCTTCGCGCGTTACTCTGTATAGTGGAGTGCTTGCCGCCGTTCCTAGAAGACCCGGAGTTCGCGCTCACTCTTACCATGCGACTGTATATTGCTACTTTTGATGTTTCTGAGGATAATAAGTGAGTATATAATTCTCTTTTTATATTCTTATTTTTCATATTTACGCGACCGGGAAGCACAAAGAAAGATGCGTTCCGTCCGGAATTTTATACATGATCTTTCTTCAGTATTATTTTAAAGTATTTCTAAATATCAACCGCGAGCTTTCTAACAGACTATTTTTTATGTACAAGAAAATATTACAACATATTACTCTGTACTCACATACTACGTACTCTTAATAATGTAGAATTTACATTTGTATAGTCCTTTCGCATGTATTAAAAATTTTGCTTTATCTTTGACTCTTATAAAACAAAACTTTGTCATCGATTAATTACAAAATTGTTATTATTGTCTCTTCAGATGCCTAAATAGTATTTTCTACAAAAACACACTTTAGTTAGTAAGCACCCAATTATACTGTTATAATCAAATACTATCTAAATAATTATGTTCCCCAATCTTTAAATAAATAAATAAAAATTGTCTAAGTAATTTTAACATTAATTAACAGAAAACTAGCAACGGAACTATGGGCACAACTGCCACGTTTAGAATCCTGGACACAATGTGCAGCGGAAGAAATCAGAGCTCTCCTCCTGCACCAGGTGCAGCATCCAGCTGAGGAGATCCAGTCGGCTGCAGCCAATGCCCTTGCAGCCAGTGTTGGTGATGCAGGCAGTGTGGACAACGTTCATGCGGTAGCTGACGACATGTTGAAGCATTTGCATGATATATATGATGAGAAACTACCGGTGGGTTGGAATTATTTTTTATATGTTTTAGGGAGTGAAGTATAGGAATTTGTTATAATATTAAGTATTGTGTTATTTGATATAGAAATGGAAATGTGATGAATTTAATCAATTTTTTTACTTAGTTTCTTACTATGTCACTTGAATTTTAAGTAAAATAATGATAATGAATAAAGCGCTTGTTGATCTGTAAAATGCTTCAGTATTAATTATAATAACAATATCACATTATTATTAACATAACATCCATTCCATCAGCTAATTCCAGCGGTCCTCGATCAGTTTGGTCACGAGCAGCAAGCGGCGGTGGACGCGTGGGGGGCCCGCCGGGGGGTCGCCGTGGCCCTCCGCGCCCTGGCCCCCCGCGTGGCCCCCCAGGCGGTGCCCGCTGCTATGGCCTTCTTTGTACGACGAGCACTAGCGGACAGAAATGATGCCGTGAGGGACTCTATGTTAGCCGCTGCTATGGCGTTGGTGGATTTACATGGGAAGGTGATTATAATTACATTAAATATATATGTGCTAGAAGATATTTGTATACTACTAGAAGATATTTATAAGCATTAGTTGATTTATGGAAATGTATTTTCGATTGGCATGGAAAGGTATTTTCGATTGGCATATTACATTAACTACAAGTTTTACTTTTCTTTATATTTAGTAAGTATACATTGACATTAAAATAGCAAAGAGAAATGAAAGTATTCAATATTATCCCAGTAATGTGTATATTAAAAACTTTTTTTTCTCTTTCAAAAATCTGTGTTTTTCCTAAATATTATTTTTATTTTTAAGGCTTTGAGTGCTTGAGACCAGTTATGATCATAAAAAGGCAAAGTGATTGTCTCAAAAACATGCGTTCCCGCTAAATAGAGGGAACCTAGTGTCAAGAGTTCAAGACATTCCATTCTTAAGACCTATCCTATTAAGACTTTAAGCTTGCCACTTTCCGCAAATGGAGGCATTACGTGTTAAGTGGCGTCGTGGCTCGTCACCAGAGAGAGAATATAAAAATATTAAATATTTAATTTCCTCGAATGGAAATCGAGCCTACAAACTGTCGTACAGTCAGTCGTACGCTTGTGCCCCTGCACTACGACTGTCCTCAAACTAAACCCCTATTATAAAAGATACTTATGCCCTAGATGAAGGATTACAGTCTAAAAAACGGCAAGAGAAATACGAGCACGAAAAAAATTGTGGTCTTATTCGATTTTAGTATGGACCAACCTCAGCCGACGTGCGGACGTGCCAAAATGCCTCAATGTGCTTTATAAAATCAATATTAAACAATTAAATACAAATATTTCATCATTTGGCCAATATTTGCGGCTACGAATATTGTTTCTATGTTCTATTTTATATCAACGAATTTAACCCTCTGTGACTGATGTGGCTTAATTTCCACAATTATACTGACGCGGTATCATTTTACATTTTTCAACTATGATGAGAAGAAAATGTCTTTGTTAGGTTTAGAATATTCTTTAGAAGCAAGATTTTATGTTTTTCTTTTTAATATTAGCATAAATATATATATGTAAATTAAATTCTAAAATAACGGGGACAACATATTATATAAAAAAGAATAAATATAACCATTTTACTGAGATGGTAGTCTAGTATCTTAACGTTGACGTGGTAGTCTCCTGGACACTTTTCTCCCTCTATGCACCCGTGGGCTCCTTGCGACCACCTGTCACACACTATCCGACGCGTAAGCTCTTTACGATAAGGCACTGAAAACCGCGGTGCTTAAATTTGAAAATCCGTTGTTAATAACCTGAATTTTATATTTCGCGGTGTCTATGGGAAAACCACGTCAGTCTCAGAGGGTTAAAAACAGTTGAAAGAAAAATTTGATAGATTAGGAATAAAATGTTTTATATCCATTACGCGCTATACAAAACTTAGCCTTAAAGCATTGTTATAAGGTTGGATTTTATTGGAAAGATCTTATGTCATAAGTCTGTGTGTAATAATATTTTTAATTTCTGTTTTCATTGACTGGTGCCATATTTTTAAGCCGTATTTGTATGCAATCCTTTTTCTAATGAATGGTTGCACAGACTTATTAAGACTAGGGGCCACTCGGGCAAATCATGAACTAATGGCGGGCCGGCCGCCAGAAGTTTCGAACATATTTTTTTTTGGTTTTATTCTGGAATAGAATTCAATATTTTTCGAATGTACGAGAGTATTATTTTTGCTGTCGGCAGGCCACCAGTATTCGACCGGCGGGCCGCTGTCTGTGCATCCATAAATTAATGTATAATTGATCGAAAAGATTGATTTGATTTTATCGACATGTAGCAAGCATTCTATTACTATTATTACATACTTTCATTCAACTAATCTACAGGAAACACTAAGCAGCCAGCTGCCAGTCTTCGAGCAGTTCCTAGACACGGCCCCCAAGTCGGGGGGCTACGATGCGGTGCGGCAGTGCGTTGTGTTGCTGGTTGGCTCTTTGGCACGCCATCTTGCGCCCGGTGACGCCCGTGTTAGACCCATCGCTCTGAGATTAGTTGCTGCGCTTAATACGCCTAGCCAACAGGTGATTTTTTAAAAAATTATTACTAGAAAATGCTTTCGTATTATAAGTGTTTGAGGTGTGCGATCATGAGCGTCTTAAAAATAAATAATATTGAATAAATAAAAAAAAAGCTTTATTATAAACATGGAATACATAAAAACCAAAACCCTATTTTGTTTATATTTATAAATAAATTATGTATAGGTACAAGAAGCAGTAAGCAACTGTCTGCCTCACTTGGTGACTTCCCCCGCATTAGAGGACGATATTCCCGCCATTGTCAATAAATTGTTGAAACAACTTCTGACTGCTGAAAAATATGGTGATCGTAAAGTAAGTTTATTGTGAACTATTAATTTATTGTATAACTGCGGACTAAGGAAATCGTGGCGTAGTCGGTCCTGGTCGATTCCCTCCGGGGAATAATTTTTGTTAATTTCCCTGCTCTAGTACACAGTCAAGGTTAAATTTCGTCACTCAAAAGGCGGTATTTCGAATTCGAAGTGAAAACGGAGGGTTTTGACACTAGATTCTTCTATCATCACCTTCTTCAATATGCGAGCAAGACGTGAACATATAAAAACAATCAATAATTGTATTTACATTATAATAAAATTGCAGGGTGCTGCATACGGTATTGCGGGCATCATCAAAGGCTTGGGTATTCTATCACTGAAACAATTGGATGTGATGGGCAAGCTCACTGAAGCTATCCAAGAAAAGAAGAATTATAAATATAGAGAAGGTATTAAGTTTTAAATTTTATTCTTGTCAATTTTGTTTATACTAATGACAAAATGATTCTTTATCAAATGTGGCATTTTTTGGCCAACTTTAACGGTTGCGTGTTTGATTCCCGTTTAGTGACATTATTATATTTAAAATAATTTAATTTCTTCGCACTGATAGACGAAACGGGGCAATAAGCAATAAAAAAAATCTAATGAGATTACAAGTGAAAAATAACCCTACGATTACATTTGTCATTTACTTGATATTATATATACTACCATACAATTTGTCCGTCCAGGTGCACTATTCGGATTCGAGATGCTCTGCAGCAAACTAGGTCGTCTCTTCGAGCCCTACATAGTCCACGTGCTCCCACATCTTCTACTCTGTTTCGGAGATTCGTCCCAATACGTCCGCACGGCGGCGGACGAGACGGCTAAGCTCATAATGAGCAGGCTGTCCGCGCACGGTGTGAAGCTGGTACTGCCGTCGCTGCTGCAAGCGCTGCAAGATGACAACTGGAGGACTAAGGCTGGTGGGTATTATTACTATGGATTGTTTTTTTATTAAAATTGATTGTTTTTTAATTTTTTGTTTTCTTTAAATTGTCACTTTATATGTACGTTGTAGGAGTAAAGTTAGTTACATTGAACTATATCAAGATTTTATTATAAGAAAAATATACACTTTTTTTATCTGTTGATATATGGTTGTGTAAAATGGATTGTCTAAAATGCAATCTTAATTCAGAGAGAAAGTGAGTAGCTATAACATTTTAGCATGCTTTTTTGCTTCATTGCATAATTTATTTAAAAATATTGATTATACAAAACACAAGTATACGTTTCTGTCGTTTCCTAACTGATTTTTAGTATAACACTAATTATAATTTTTTTAAGTGTTGTTAGAAAAGTTTTTTTTAAAGAAATATTTTTTTTTACCCCAATTGATAATTCCAAGTAAACATCTTGGGGTAACGAATTTTTTTGATAAAAACAAATAGCTCAGTGGTGAGACTGCTTAGATTGTACAAAAGGCGCGGATTCAAATCCCGCTTCATTATTTTTTTATAAGCTTTCTAAAAAAATTATACACTTATTAACATGTTACTACAACTAGGTTCCATCGAGCTGCTGGGCGCGATGGCGTACTGTGCGCCCAAGCAGCTGTCCTCGTGCCTTCCCTCCATCGTGCCCAAACTCATCGAGGTGCTCAGCGACTCGCACATGCGCGTGCAGGAGGCGGGTGCTGAGGCCCTCAAGGTCATCGGCTCTGTTATACGAAACCCAGAGATTCAAGGTAAAAATTTAATCTATAGATCGCTGGTTCTCATCCAGATTGTAGGACCAAAATGGGATCCACCTACAATAATTAGCTAACGATTAACGGATTTAAGAATTAAAGTTACTTTTAAGAATAAAAATTACTTTATTGTTCGCCAGCTATTCTTATTCTTATTATTATTATGTTTCTCTTTCATATTCACGGGTTCAAAAGAACCCGGTCCTTTGGAAGGCTTGCGTGGGGACACAGGTCCAACACGTAGAGGCCCCTTAGAGACTATACAAATATTTTACTGTGACGCATTAGCCGGGATCCATCTCTGGGTAACCACAGGTAATTTCCCAGAGATGGTCGCCGGTTAATGCGTAGGAACTATGGAAAATGTGGAAACCTAAACTAGGACTATGGAATGAAATTTGGATGGTCTGGATGGTTTGGATGGTCTATTATTATTATTATTGTGAACACTACCGGGCAGAACGCGCTCCGAGTATTTAACAGAAGGAAATATGATTTAAACAGCAATTTCATATTCAATTATGTTAAAAATATATAAGTTCAAAAAAATATTATATCGCATTGATAGTAACATTACAATGAATTAATTTACAGCTATCGTCCCAGTACTGCTCCAAGCGCTCCAAGATCCGTCAAATAAAACGTCTCTCTGCCTACAAACACTATTAGATACGAAGTTCGTGCATTTCATAGACGCACCATCCCTAGCTCTAATAATGCCGGTAGTGGAACGAGCCTTTTTAGACCGAAGTACGGAAACACGCAAAATGGCGGCGCAAATCATAGGAAATATGTATTCGTTAACTGATCAGAAGGATTTGACTCCGTACCTACCTAGTATTATACCTGGGTTGAAGAGTTCGTTGTTGGATCCTGTGCCGGAGGTAAATACAGTTTGTTTTTGTTTCATGGAATGCTACCGTAAAACTGGACACCGTTTTATGATATGCTTGATGATTTTATGAATCCGTCATTGTTGCTATAGATATATGCTAATGTTGCTTAAAAAAAACATGTTAATCCAGAATTTGTCTTTTCTGGTGATGATGTGCCATCATAGTAATATTAATTTTTATGGCATTTTTTTTGTTAATTAGTTTAATTTTCTTTCCTAACTTACAGGTCCGTTCGGTATCGGCGCGTGCACTTGGAGCTATGGTACGTGGTATGGGCGAGAGTAGTTTCGAGGAACTATTACCTTGGTTGATGCACACCCTCACCTCGGAGACCAGCTCTGTGGACCGTTCAGGTGCCGCCCAGGGACTGTCAGAAGTGGTCGCGGGACTGGGCAGTCACAAACTGCACAAAATTATGCCTGGTGAGAATTATCACTTTACTTTTTTATAAATAATTTGTAATTTTTTTTTTCATTGAAGAACTTAAAGAACTGAAAGTATGAAAGGATATTTATCATAAATTTGATATAAATCAATACTGAAAAAATACACTTAATTAATACCAGATTTCAATTATAAATTTATATTTTTAAGTAAAAGTACTAATAATACATGGAATAATCTTTTCATAGATATAATAGCAACAGCGGAACGCACGGACATCGCGCCCCACGTCAAAGACGGGTACATCATGATGTTCATATACATGCCGGGCGCCTTCACCGACGAGTTCACGCCCTACATAGGACAGATCATCAATCCTATCCTAAAAGCTCTGGCGGATGAAAACGAATACGTCCGAGAAACCGCTCTCAAAGCGGGACAGAGGATAGTCAACTTGTACGCCGAATCTGCAATTACATTGCTTCTACCGGAGTTAGAAAACGGATTATTTGATGATAACTGGCGTATAAGGTACAGCTCAGTACAGCTATTGGGTGACCTACTGTATCGTATATCAGGTGTCTCGGGCAAGATGAGTACTGAAACAGCATCAGAAGACGATAATTTTGGTACGGAACACTCGCACAAAGCAATTATTACCGCTCTCGGCCCTGAACGTAGGAATAGAGTGTTAGCTGGATTGTATATGGGTAGAAGCGATGTTGCTCTGATGGTGCGACAGGCGGCGCTGCATGTGTGGAAGGTAAATATCTAATACACAGACAATACATAATATAGCTAACTTTTTATTGAGTAATTTTATATAGTTCAAATTTTAAAATTTAACCCTTAAGCTGTAAAATAGCAGTCAAAACATCTTAGTAACTTAAGAAGTAGTAGTAAATTATAACCTCATTATATATAGAAGTTATTTGGCCCTTTATTAATCACAATATAATGTATATATATGCAAACAATTTAATGATGTATATTCTTACTATTTCTCAGGTGGTAGTTACCAATACACCGAAAACTCTGCGCGAAATATTACCTACTCTATTCAACCTGTTGCTCGGCTGCCTCGCGTCCACCAGCTACGACAAGAGGCAGGTCGCTGCCAGAACACTCGGGGATCTTGTGAGAAAAGTTAGTTGTTTTCTTTACATTCATGTTACATAATTTTATTCTTATTTTTTTTTATAAAGTAACAAATGCTACAGATTATCAGAGTTTGAAGGGTACTAAAATATTTTAATTATATATTTATCTGAAACTGAAGAATTTTGTTAATGTTATAATTTTTTTATTTTCTAAACATACCACAACTATGTTCAAACAGGAACTATACTTTGCATTTGAAAGAGAAAAATAAATACAAAAAAAATCACATTATTACTGCAACATTAAAATATATGATATTAATTAAATATTTGTTTATTTGTACGTATATAGTTGGGTGAACGTGTGTTACCGGACATCGTGCCCATCCTGGAGCGTGGGTTGCGTTCCGAACGCGCCGATCAACGCCAGGGCGTTTGTATCGGCCTTGGGGAGATACTCGCCTCCACCTCTAGAGACGCCGTGCTCAGTTTTGCTGATGGACTGGTATACTGTTTTGATTATTATACATTTATCTTAAAATAATTGTAATATTTTTTAGTATTTTGAAATAGAAAATAAAAAGCGGTTGCAAAATTTTTCCTGCATACCAGAGTAAGTAAGAGAGAATGTAAAGGCGCTCAAAACCCACGCCCCGCCAAATTTTCGAGACGTCCCGTTTTGAGTTTTGGAACGCCGTCACGCTTTATTTACCAGAGCGGAGGAATAAAAAAAATATTTTAAATAATATTAATCATAACCGTGATTTATTATTTATCCTTGGTATAAGGTAAGGTCACTGCGTTCTACCTCTGCCTTTTTTGCGCGTTTTCTTCCAACTCCTTCCTTTTTCTCTCTTCTCGTTTTACTATATAAAAATCTGCCTTAAGACTAAAATAATTGACTACAAATACTTATTTAGAAAACGTATAAAAATTTGAACGCAGCGGGACTTGAACCCGCGCCTCATGGAAACCGACCAGGCGCTCTGACCACTAAGCCATGCGTTCTCGTCATACTACGCCGAAATTTTTATACGCTTGTTACAACTTATTTATGTTGTTAGCATCTCTGTAGGGAGATTTTTACAAATTTCCGCTACCCAAAGATAATTACTAAGAATTATCGTTTTGGCAAGAGAGAAACTATTTTTTAAATATTTTTAAACATTTTTAAAGTGTTATTCGAGTCCCGCTGCGTTCAAATTTTTATACGTTTTCTAAATAAGTATTTTTCTTTCCTAAGTGTGGAATGAAACTTTAAAAATGTTTAAAAAAAATTCACTACAATTCTCTAATTTACATGATTTCCTTATTTCTTCATCAAAACTTTCATCTTTTAACGGTATGCGGTACATATGCGGGGAAAACATTCATAGAAATCCATTAAAACTAGTTTTTGTCACCGTATACGACACATTAAAGAGCTTTCACCTTGAAGGCTTTGATTTTTCTGTAACACTTGACAAAAACGATTTTTCCCCTCCCATCCCTTTTTTTCATCAAATTAATATTGCTGGGATTTTGGGCCTCGACAAATATGATATACGTTCGGTGATGTATAATACAGGTGCCGACGGTGCGCACGGCGCTGTGCGACTCGCTGCCGGAGGTGCGCATGGCGGCGGCGCGCGCCTTCGACTCGCTGCACGCCACCATCGGCAACAAGGCGCTGGACGACATCCTGCCGCCCATGCTGGACGCGCTGCGCAGCGCCGACGCCGCCGAGGCCGACGCCGCGCTCGACGGCCTGCGACAGGTTAGCCGCGTGCTGATCATCGTATAATAGACTCTGTGATATATCTACTTACTGACTTTCGCGTCTCTACCAGGTGATGGCGATCAAGTCCCGCGCGGTGCTGCCGTACCTGGTGCCGGTGCTGACGAGCTCGGGCGACACGCGCGCGCTGTCGGCGCTGGCGGCGGCGGCGGGCGGCGCGCTGGCCCGGCACCTGCCGCGCGTGCTGCCCGCGCTGCTGGCGGCGCTGGCGGCGGCGCGCGGCCTCCCGCACGCGGCGCGCGAGCTCGACTACTGCCGCGACGCGCTGCTGCCCGTGCAGGACGACGCGGGCGTCAGGAGGTCAGCTTAAACATTTATACAAAACTATTTAAATATCGCTCTCCATCACACTGAGAAAGTGTCAAACAACAATCAAACACAATCTATTACACTATTATAGCTTGAACTTCGATTATTTTTATTTAACCACCATAATACCTACCTTTTGCAAACGGTGCAGAAATATAAAAATGACTTATTTCTTATAATAAAAGTATTTTTTATGATTGTGAATATTCTCAATAATATCTTATATTTCTTTAAACTAAATTTAACTAAATTTAAATTATCTCTTCCAGCATAATAGACACCTTAATGGATGTAGTACGCACGGGCGAAGGGGAGAGACGTAGGGCGGCAGCCGCACTACTATGCGCCTTCGTCACCCATACTCGAGCTGACCTCATCCCTCACGTACCAGCTCTCCTTCGAGGTCTGCTCCTCCTCTTTGCAGAAACTGAGAGGGATGTACTTCTCATGGCCTGGGAGGCACTGTCAGCCCTCACTAAGATGCTAGAGGCTGAGAAACAGCTAGGTTACGTACAGGAAGTGCGTCAAGCTGTGAGGTATGCTGCGGCCGACTTAAAAGGCGAACCTCTGCCTGGATTTTGTTTACCTAAGGTATGTTTTGCTGGTGTAGTATCAAAATATTTTATTTTTCTTATTTTGAAATATATACTTAAAATAAATAATTTATCAATGATTTTAGATGGTTTTCTAGAATCACAGTTCAGTTCAGTTTCAGGTCCGACTAAATATTTTTTTTATATATTTCTAAACATTTTTTTACACATTGAATGTAAAATATGGTAATTTTTATACTTATAGGGTATAGCACCTATCCTACCGCTATTCCGAGAGGCGATCCTTAATGGTTTACCAGAAGAGAAAGAAAACGCAGCCCTTATGTTAGGAGAAGTAATCAAATTAACAACAGCACAAGCTATCCAGCCCTCTGTGGTGCACATAACCGGACCTCTCATCCGTATCCTGGGTGATCGGTTCAATTCTAGCGTCAAGGCCGCCGTTCTTGAAACACTGGCTCTATTATTATCTAAGGTTAGTAATTTATTAAATAGGCTTTTATTGTTTTCTATGTAATTTACATATTAATTTCACGAAATATGGAGGACAAGTTTCTTTTGGTTGAACATGTCAATCTCAGGAATAACTTATTTTTATATGTTGGATATTCCATTAATGGAAGAAGATTATAAGAGGCCAGTCGTGGCGCAGCGGCACGAAGTGTGACTGTAAAACCGACTGGTTGTGGGTTCGATCCCCACTCGAGGAGATGAAATATTTACTTAAATTTATATTTCCATTTCTTCGCTCTGGTGTCGAGGCTAAGCGCGTCATTGAGTTCTGCCACTCAACACGCAATGCCTCCAGCATTCGGCAGAAAGTGGGGAACGGAGTGTCATAACACTCGGTTCCCTCTGCTTACCCCGCTGTGTGCGGGATACAGCGTGAAGCTGACTATAAGCTTATATTATATCAGTTTAATATAAACTACCAGAGATATCTTGGTCTCTTGGAATGTGTGATGATGTGTCGTACATAACAATTAATTATTTTTTTAAGACCACGTGGGCAAAGAAGAAGCAGGTAAAAGCTAGTGTTATATAAACGTATTTTGCAGGTTGGAGTAATGCTGAAACAGTTCTTGCCTCAATTACAAACAACGTTCGTAAAAGGTTTGTCTGACGCCAACCGTCCAGTGCGCATCAAGGCGGGGCTGGCCCTTTCCCAGCTAGTGCTGATCCACACGCGCGCTGACCCCCTGTTCTTGGAGGTGCACAACGGCGTCAAGAACGCTGAAGACGTGGCCATCAAGGAGACCATGCTGCAAGCGCTCCGCAGTGTCATCACCAATGGTGGTTCCAAGATGTCAGAGACGACAGCTCTCGCAGTGCTCGCTATGCTGACGAGCCCGGCTTTGCTCGCGCATGCAGAAGACGCGCCCCGTGCTGGTGCTGGTGGTTGTCTCGGTGCATTACTGCACTGCCTAGCACCTGCCCATCGCGATGCAGCGTTATTACATCACGTGCTGGCAGCTGGTAACCCTACTTCGACCCACCACTCTCATACACCGGAGGACTGGCTTCTCACCCACGGACGATCCTGTGCGTTATTTGTAGCCCTCAAGGAAACACCGGACAGTGTCTATCGTGATCACTTTGAGGAGAAGATAGATAAGGCCCTGCTTGGTTACCTTGCGAGCGACAAGACGCCTATAGTGTGTAATGGTATCAGGGGTATCGGGTACCTTATGTGTTATCTGCTCAAGAATGACAGGCCCGTACCGGCGAATATACTTTCTCAGTTTGTTAGGGTGAGTGCAAATTTAATATAAATTTATTACCGTTTTACGTTTTAAAAATAATTATTACAGCTTAAATAAAAAAATTACAAATAGAAAACAAAAAAATTAAAATCAGTAAAAGTAATGTAGTCCATCCAGGTCAATTCTGTACATTGAATATGAAATTTCAAAAAGGAACATATTTTGTTGTTTCTTCATGTAACATTGTATGTATTTTTCTGTGTTTTGTAGAGCATGAACCACAACAATAACGAAGTGAAACAACTAATGGCTCGGGCGAGCACAGTAGTAGGGCGGGCTGAGGTGGTACTCCCAACAGTGGGGGGCGCCGGAGCCGACGTGCTGCGCGCGCTGCTGCCGGCCCTTGTCAACGGCACCAAGGAGAAGAACACGTATGTGCGGGCGAACTCGGAGATAGCACTGAGAGCCGTGCTGCGCTTACCGCATGATGAAAACTTCCACCAGGTACTTGCTACTGTTTGTGTTTTACTAATAGTTGTGCAGATTGTACTAAAGTATCTTTCGACCACTGTAATATTAATTTTAGAATGACTTAATTCTCTTTATTTATTATCTATTCGCTGTATAAGTATAATGTATAAGTATTTTAATATCCAATTAAAATCATCCACTACTGAACAACTGACTTACAGGACTGACTTGGCATAGATAGGTAAAATCTTTGAAAATTTTCTGTAATACTTAATTTTTAAAACTACTTACTATAAAAAACGCGATCGGCGATCGTTATAGATTGGGCTCCTAATTGTTGTACTTGGGTACTAATTGTTGTCATTGTCTTGCTCTAATAACCTACTCGCCTGCCCTGCTCTATGCGAGGTGCAAAGTAAATCTAAAAAAAATATTGATTTCAGCAATGCATGTCCCTACTGGAAGAGGGTAGTCGCGAGGCGCTCAGCGACGTGGTGACGCGAGTGCTGCGCCGTGCCGTCGCTGACGGACGTGACGAGGACCTGGACTGCACCCTCGTCACTTGAGCTCCTCTAATTTATAAATATATGTCTTTATAATTATTGTCTATATTGTTTTATTTTTTTTCTAATAGGCATCATAGACAATAATGAAGATAATTAGATAGTCATCAATAATGTAATTTGGGAATTAACCTTTAGGAATTTTTGAGTTCTATAAATGTAAAAAACTTTGTTTTGATGCCACTATTCCCTACTTTGCTATGCAGGAAACAGACTAAGCTGTTTGGTGAAACAAATAAATCATTTTAACGGGGTTCTAACAGTTTATGTTAAAGTTCCTGATATTTTTAATACTAATCAAAACAGAATAAGAGCCACTATGTATTTTTACACTTTGGGTTGATTTGTTCACATGAATGCAATCTTGAGTGGTTGCTTAGTGTTATGTTACGATCATCTTAAATAGTGACAAATCCTATTTGAGTATACCACCAGCAAAAAATTGTTGTTTAGAGATTTTTTGGAACCACTTCATTTTACTCTTATTTAAGTTGATAGTTAAATTTAGTCAAGTTTGGAATTAGTCTTTTACCATTCAAATATTGTTTAACTATTGTGTTAATTCATATTTTGCAATTATTGTCGCGTATTCGACGACCCCCTGTTATTCGTTTTCAAGAGACAGGAACATCATCCAGAAGACGAGGATCAAGCAGATTGCATAAGGAGACCACTATGTTCGGTTGACGGCGCGAAGAGAGCGTTTTTAGTTTATACAAAATATCTGCTTACATTCCATAAAAAAATACCTTGATTTTTTCCAGGCAATATATATACACTTTTTTATTTATATCGTACATGGTATCTTACTTTTCATCAAAGCCTAAAAACTTGTTGCAATAATACAAACACAGAAATGAAATACTAAGTTTCTCAATATTTTAATTTATTTGAGTTTCATAGCATAATTTAATAAAGTGCATTCAATACAATAAAATAATAAAACTAAATGATACATTGTTAAGATTTTCAGTAGTTCACCAAGTTAAAAGCAAACACAATTTGAGCAATTAAACATGATTTGAAAGGCATAAACATTTGGCAAGATTGTGGGAAAATTGTAAAAATATCATTTTAAAATATGTCTATTGAGTATATTGCTGAAACACTAAGTACTCTTATAAGATAAAATACACTTACTAAACTATAGGTATGGAATGTGTATAATTTGGGAATAGAGATTTAAAACTCCTCTTTTGCACTTTTCTTCTCAAAACCTCTGCTTTTTAGTTGTTCATTACATTCTGCCCGATCAAGGTTAGACAAAGGAATGCGTTCAAGTTCATTTTCGCTTTCTCCAATCATTATCAGCTCTGGTGGCATTCCAGTAATGAATTTTACTTCAACACGGTTGTAGGTGGGAGCATCGTCCAAAATAAATTTCTTGACTTCAGGCAAGCGGTTTAAGGAACATCCTCGGCATGACTGCAAATAAATTAATATGTTATTCAAAAAACCCCTTATAAACTATTTTGAACTGGAAATTCATAATATATTTTTTTCAATATTATAACTTAATGAGTCTGTTTAGCCAGATTAGCTAGGTTTAAATATTTAAGAAATTTTACAAAAAAAATTGTAGAATATACGATTTTAGAAAACGTATAAAAATATTGTAGAATATATGTTAATTAACTTTCACCAATGATGAATCAACAATACTATTTTTTGTATAAGTAATTGCTTAATAATATATTCTTCTAAATTGAATTCTATTTCAAAAATATAACTAAAAATATTTGAGTTATAAAAAAAATAAGACAAAAAGGGGCGTAAAATTTACTAAAGCTTCTATTTACCTCAATTCTCGCCGAAACTATATCCGAGTTTTCGTATCCAGCAACCAAATAGGTGAAGCAGGTTGCTACGACAAGTAATTGTAAATTGTACGACATATTCGGAAAAGTAATGAGAGAATTCTATTAATTTATATAAATTAAAAGACCATAAAGCTTCAAATACTTAAGAATTAAAGCGGAAATGGAATTTGACTTTTGAGTAATAAATCATATGACAATTTAGACAATGTAAGAATTGACAGATGACAAAAGTTGCCATCGTGACTAAAACTTAAAAGGTTTTTAATTAAAATTACGGTATGACGTTTTAAGATAATGCAGTTATTTTTGAACTTAGGTACAGTAAAGCGTCTTCGCAAATAAAGCTATAAAGTTCTCATTCTTATGTTTTATATATCTAAATATACACTCTTATTGTACGCTCACACGCTTGCCAAGACTCGGGAAGCGTTCACAACAATAAGCTTAAAGTGTTTCTAACCGTTTCAGTGATAGTCACAATTTTAAGTGCGTTAGTATAGTATTTAGTCTGGCCAGACTGTCTGGGCATACAAGCATGGCAAACGTGGATGTCGAAGGTAAAATTCAGCAGATAATCAATTGTTGACATTGCGCGTGGGCATTGGTCTGCGCGGCTTTACAGCGTGACATGGAAATGAAGCAATGATGGAGGTCGGACGACGGCGCAAGAAGCAGTTCACTCGTCCTCACTTCCATTCCAACTGCCATTCAAACGCTAATAAAAACGCAAGCTATTGTAATAACACAACACGCAATGCCTTCAGAGTTCGGCGGTAAATGGGGAACGGAATGTATTAACACTAGGTTCCCTCTGCCCACCTTGCTGTGTGTGGGATACTGCGTGAAGATGTTTTTTTTTATTTATATTAAGAGAATATTCTATTTGATTGATGAATAAATATTAAAGATCAATAAAATTAATCAATTTCAAAAACAACTTATCCTCACCTTAACTACGATGTCACGCTTTAGTGTTTACTCTATTATATGTTTAGAGGCCGGTCGTGGCGCAGTGGCACAGGGTGTGACTGTAAAAACCGACTGGTTGTGGGTTCGATCCCCACTCGAGGAGATGAAATATTTACTTAAATTTATATTTCCATTTCTTCGCTCTGGT
>DWMY01000890.1:0-18198 GCA_018249775.1 Heliconius hecalesia formosus | reverse complement strand
TAGATTTAATGCTATATGCGACAGCATAGAAGTAAAAAAAAATCTAAACAAAAATCTTAAAAATATATTCTCGAATAAATAGAAAAGTTCCATTATTGAAAAAACTAATTTTATAATAAAGCATTTAAACTCTGTTGATTCTACAAACTGTAGAATGGTTGGTATATCTATTTTAAATAAATCAATATATTGCAAGGCCATGTACTTATATTTCTAAATATATTGTTCTATTAATTAATTGTTTTGTTTTATAAAGTGTATTTATATTTCATATATTTGTGATGATGTATAATTTTAAATTACATAGATTTTTTTTTCATAAATAGGCCTACCTTTAGAAGGTCTAGAGCAGTAGCTCGTCTATCCACATCTACCTCCAGGCATTGGTCAAGGAAGTCCTGAAAGACAGTACTGAGCTTCTCCTTATCTTTAATATCTGGCTTCCCGTTGGTGGCGATCAAGTAGAGAGCACGCAACGGATTCTCATTGAGATACGGTGGTTCACCCTCAATCATTTCAATGGCCATTATACCCAGTGACCACACATCTACCTATATAGGGATAAAAATATTATATTAGTTCTATCTGCCTGTTCTGCTAAATTATTGGAATATGGTAAAAGAACTATAATTGTATTCATTTTCATATTCGCTTCCGCTCGAGGTATTGCGTTTTTAATGGCGGAATAAAACGACGCTTTGTATTGTTACCAGAGCTAAGAAATGAAAATAATAAATATATAATTTCCCCAAGTGGGAATAAAAGCCACAACTGTCGCGTCTACACGTTTGTGCCACTCCGCCACGACGGCCTCTGTTAACAAAATATTAACATGTATATTATTTTTCAATCGACAGTCAACAAGAACTGACTCAATCTTAGTGATTAATATTATAATATGTAAGAAAATACCTTTGGGCCATATTGCTTTCTTGTAACTACTTCAGGCGCCATCCAATAAGGTGTACCAACCATGGTTGTTCTCTTATTTTGCTCAGGCGATATTTGAGCACAAAAACCAAAGTCAGCTGAAAATATATACCAAATGTTTGAATTAATGATTAAAATTTTATACTGTTTAAAACTAGTAGATTTAGCAAATTGACATTTTTGTCGTATGATAGATAAATGTTTTTGTTTTTATTTTATTAAATAAGACTAAAAACTATTTTTTAGGATTATCAACACAATGAAAGACTGAATAAAAAAATAGTTGAAAATCATTAGTTTTACCTAAGTCAATATTTTTTCAATACTCACTGAGTTTAACCTGCCCATCCAATCCCAATAGAATGTTATCAGATTTAATATCACGATGTATAACATGATTTGTGTGGAGGAAGTGTAATGCTTGCAGGACCTCACGACACACCGCCGCAATCTGACCTTCGTCCATACAAGTCTCCGTTACTACGTCAGTTAGCGAGCCACCTGCTAGATACTCCATAACTACCCATAGCTCCTGAATGTGAAAAATATGGTTATATTGTCTGTTACGTTACAGCTATGCAATTTGTTTTATTTGTATCATAAGTATAAAGTATAAATTTAGTAGTGAGTATCAATTTAGAAATACAAATAACCCATGTATTGAGGCCAGTCGTGGTGCAGTGGCATAGTGTTACTGTAAAAACGACTGGTTGTGGGGTCGTTTCCCACTCAAGGAGATGAAATATTTACTTAAATTTATATTTCCATTTCTTCGCTCTGGTGTCAAGGCAAAGCGCGGCGTTGAGTCCTGCCACTCAACACACAAAGCCTCCAGAATTCAGCAGAAAGTGGGGAATGGAGTGTCTTGACACTGGGTTCCCTCCCTCTGCCTACCCCGCCGTATGCGGGATACAGCGTGAAGCTATGTATTTATACTTTCATTAGCTACCAACTTAGGACTATCACTTGTGGGTTCGATTCCCACTTGAACAAACGAAATATTTAATATTTTAATTTCTTGCTCTCATTTCGAAGCAAAGTGAGGCATTGAGTTCCACCATTAACATGCATTGCTTCCAGAATTCGACGGAAAATGGGGTATGAAGAGTCTTAACACCATGTTCCCTCTGTCTATCCTGCTGTGTGCAAGATACAAGGTGAAGTTATAAAAAATATCTGGCAGTCCAAAAATATGGCCAAAAAATTTTTTTTTATATTTTCACAATTTTTTATACTATTTTGAATTTGTTTCTTATGTATGTACCTCATTAACTAAATAGCTGTCCAGGTAATTGACCACATTATTATGCTTGTTCTCCCGCATTACTAGGATTTCATTTATAATCAGTTCCTTCTTAGGCTGCTGGCTTAAATTCATTTGCTTAATAGCTACTTCCATACCCGTCGATGTTTCAATTGCTGTGTAAACTGTTCCTGATGCTCTAGAATTAAAAAAAGGATATATGTTTAATAACTAATTTCATTATATTTTTTTTCTTTAATTTATTCTCACAATTTAATGTACGTAATAAATTTTTGTAACAGCTAACAAATAAAATTATGAATATAATTACGAACAAATAAAAAACGCTTACCCCTGACCAATTTTTTCCATTTTCGTATATTTCCTATTAGGATCTCCAACACTAACAATCGTTCGTAATTTTTCTAAAATTTCCTCGTCTGTCATTTTCTTTTTCCTTTGTTGCTGTCCTGTCGATCTTCTGTTAAAAGAAAACATTTTGCCAAATTAAGAAATATAATATATACAGAGTGGCAGCGTCCTTTTACGGGAGCAGCATATAGGGTCAAATATTTCAAACCCGTACGTCAAAAAAAATATCTAAATTCGTCAATCGTTTTCATCCATAGTGTATTACGTGTGACAAAGTTATAAATAAATGTCAAAAACATAAATATCTTCTACTACAAAATTACTACTAACCGTTGCCAATGTGCCATTTTTAAATCTTAAAAAAACATATCCGAACGGGAAAGGAATATCTCTCGTTCTATTTTACGCAATTATCCATTTTCTATAATAGTAAGTTTATTATAGAGAATATATAGCTAACAATGTTTCATCGACATTCAACTGCGCCATTACTTACGATTGCATTGCTGTGCGTGTGCGATGTTGTCTGTTCGATAGGGCAGTTAGTGTGTGGATCATTCTTAACAAATTATGTTTTGCTTATTTAGAAAACGTATAAAAAATTTGAACGTAGCGGGACTCGAACCCGCGCCTCCTGGAAACCGACCAGGAAGTATTTTTCTTTCCTAAGTGTGGAATAACTCTTTAAAAATGTTAAAAATGGTGTTTTGTTTTAAAAGGTCTATTTTATTATTTATTTTGTTTGAAAAAAAAACCACTTTAATTTTTGGCAAAATATCTTTTGCTTTCAATTGTATTAGGCTTTTTTAGAGTGGTTAAAACTCTACTTTCATTTAAAGTGGTGAAGACAAAAGCACTCTGTGTACACTCATATTAGTCCTTATAAGTTACACATATAAGAATTTTTTTTTTATAATGGATGCAGGGAATTACTAATGAAGGATTTGTCGTAATTCTATATGAGGATGGTAAAAGGACGAGATTTTTCGACAGTGTCTAATGGTAGCACGTTGTTTGTGAGTGAAAATCCCATTTGGAGCATTTATTATTTTAAGAAAATAAACACAGCGCTAAATTTTGTGGATCAATACGCAATGTCCACAATCCGGACGGAAAGAGAAGAGCAGACATTTTACACGAAGTTCTATCTGTCTACCCTGCTACATAGTTTTGTGAAAAAGCTGAATGCATATATATATGCTATATACCCAGTATCAGTTGGCGGCGTGCCGTTAGAGGGCGGTGGCGGGGGCGTGGGCTGCGGGTGCGCGGGGAGCACAGGGTGAGGCACGAGCGCGGGCGGCGTGTGTGCGCCCGCAGGGTTCTTGTTGCGGTCCAGTGCTGCCCCCGTCTCCCCTCGACTGCATATCTGTATGTGTACAAAATTATTTAACATATGGAAATAAATAAAATTACATATTTCCTTTTCTTTATAATTCGAAACGTATTGAATCGACACCTTTTCGGACAACACCCTTTTTGAAGAATGAAACTCCCAACCATCAAATTAACTTATCGACGATAGAGCGAGGGTTTATTAATAAAGATATTTAGATTGAAATATAATATTTACGGAATGCGTGGTAAGAGCAGGATGTGGCACATGAGGTGGTGTAGCTGGCGCAGTACGCGGGGGAGGCGCTGCTTCTTCTTCCTCTATTGGCTTTGTATACTGTAAATAAATAACAAAATATACAATTTATAGTCAAATTTAGTATTGAACCACGATTTGCATTGCAACAATGATTAAAAGGAATCAATTAATTAAAAAAATCAAACAATATGTTCCATTTAGGGCTTGCCAATGCTATCCATATAAGTAATCATTTGTCATAACAACTGCTCAAATATGTTTTAAATAGACTATGCTGACGTCATTAAAAAAGCAACACCACTGATAAGTGTGACATTTTGATGGTAATGGAATCATTAAAAAATGTATTCTAAATATATATATATATATATAACACAATAGTTTGTTTGTAATATGGTTTCTTCTATTTTCACAGGTCCTTCCTGCATGTAACAAGAAGAACCTATTAATAAAACAATTCCTCCTCCACTTCATATGGATATTTTAGTTCAGGGTTCAGCTTATCAGGCAGTCACAACATAATCGAAGACCACCCTATACATATTTACACCCTATATATATTTAGGTATAGCAAAATAATGTTACAACAAACCATTGAACTTACAATACTCTTGGTGCGATCGGGTCTTGAAGGCGGGGGAGGTGGAGGCTCTGGATGCTCTGTATCTGTTGGAGTGGAAGATGATGGACTACTAGACGACACTCTCGACACTGAGGAACCTGCAATGGTAAATAAAATATTTATTTTATGTTGGCCTAATCAATATTCTAGATAATTCATTTTCTCCATTTTAATGGGTATCACAACTTTTATATGACTAACTGACATTTATCTTATATTTGACTGAGGCCAGTAGTGGCACAGTGTGACTGTAAAATCGACTGGTTGTGGGTTCGATCCCCACTTGAGGAGACAAAATATTTACTTACATTTATATTTTCATTTCTTCACTCTGGTGTCTAGGGAAAGCGCGGCGTTGAGTTCCGCCCCTCAACATACAATGCCTCCAGAACTCGGCGGAAAGTGGGGAAGGGTGTGTCTTAACACTAGGTTCCCTCTGCCTACCCTACCATGTGCGGGATACAGTGTGAAGCTGATTTTTGTATTTTCAGACATTTATATGATTATGAACTATATTTTCGCATTTTTTTCGAATCTCAAAAGGTAAAATCGGAAGCCTTATATGATCACTTTTTTATTATAGAAACAATTCTAAAGGCAATTAACAAAATCTATTTAATTATAATAGTAATAAAATTTACCTGAATGTGTGGTATGCATCTGAGCCGATGTCATGTACTTAGATGGAGGTGGTTGTGTAGCAGAGGCATCATACCACTTAAGAACATCTAGAACTGCCTGTGGGTTGCTTTTCTGCTCTTGTTTACTAATATTAGAAGCCATTAATAGACGCGCCCAAGCTTCCGGCATACCCTTTAAAACAAATGTAGTACTCACATATTATCTATATAAGAAAATAGATGTAGTTTTCTAATACAAAAGATATTAAAAAGTTTAATGTGTAAAAATCCATGCTTTTGATTGTGTAAAATAATAGTGTTTTAGAAATTATAATAAATTGCTATAAGAATGTAATAAGAGTTATTAAAGTGGTTTCTTATTTGATGTTAATAATTAGATAGAGCAATGTCTTATATCTAATATTTTACTACACTCTATTATGCATGCTTACAAAAGTTAATATACATTTTAAATGCAAGTGATCTTCAAAAAACATGAAAAATAGAACACAAGCTTAAAAATATAACAACAGTATTTGTAATTATATATTATGTATGTACATTTGAAATTTTAGTATTTTGTAGTAATAAATTAAATTTGTATTTAAAGTTATATTAAACAAATTAGAGCAAAAAATAAGAAATATGGCATAACATAATTATTACCCACTAGAATTGATTAAATAACAAAAAATTGATAACAGAAAATGAGAATGACAATAGCATTAAATGCACATATATAACCTGAGCTATTGGGTACTTACTGTTATAGGCAGCTTGAAACAGAAGCGGGCAATACAGGGAACTCAATTACATGGTTGTTGGATCCATATTTATATTACAAAAATATCCATATACATCTAATATTTCAAAAAATATATCTAAATATTATATTCTAGACTCTTTTACTTCTATTCTGTCAGTAACAATAGTATATGCCTCTATTTATTATCATTCCACAAGGCAGTAAGTATGGCATGCCACTAACTATGTTGTTAGAATTTAATTATACTTTGGTTACAATTGTTGCAAAATAATGTAGTCTCAGTATATATACTATTAAGCATTTTTAATGCTTAAATATATTTATTTTAAATAACAGATTTGCAATTTAAAATGTGTTGCAACATAAGAAAGCAAAGCTTACATATGCTGAATAAAAAGCAAAAGAGATAAGCTTATTGTGAAAACACCACAAAACATGGCTTTAGTGGATCACTCATAAATAAATACTATTTCATAAATAATAAATAATTTTAGTGCCAGGTATTTAAGAATATTAAAATGTGTTTTATTGGTGCTCATATTGAAAGCAAATTGGATTAAAGGAAACTTAAAAAAACTTGTCATAATAACTTTTTTTTGATTAATAACAAAGTTTAAGGAATTTTTACGAATTCTCAAATGACCGATATCTCCATGCTGTTGCATTGATACACTTGTAAAAATACTAGTATGATATATTTTATCCTATTAACATTCTAAATTAGAAACTAAATCAAGCATCAAATGTAATAAAGATAATAAAATTAACTTACTGTAAACTCTCCAGTCACTGCATCAAACCCCACATGCACAGTATGCTCAAAGTTAGTTGGATAACTTATATTTGGTTTACTATCATTATGAGCTGTACTCTTAGAGCCTTTTATTTTAGCCTTTAAAGTTTTCTTTTTTCTATCGCCACTGTCATCAGGTTCTAAAAAAATTATGAAAAATATTAAAGAAATTGAATTTATATAGATAACACTCACATTGTGGTTTAAGTACATTTAATTGTATCATAAGTATTCAAATTTATTAAAAAAAATAATTCTATAGTTTACATTGATTGTATTTAATTGCAAAGAAAAATATCATAGTGGTGATTCAAGTATATAAAAACAATTGTTATAGTGATTGTATTATATTACCTTTTGGTAGAGGCCTCATGTCAACTGAAGCTACAGAATCTACCCGGTCAGTAGCTCGGTTGCTTGTTAAGCGCACTGGAGGTGCAGGAGGTTTATCTTCGTCGCTCGACATTGTGATTTGTATTACACGTCCTATGAAAATGTATTAACACTCTGCTATAAAGACACTTCAATACTGCCATAGAGTTATGTACATATTCTAAGTTGTAATAAGCTATTGATAAATAGATATTTTTAGACCAAAGTAGCTAAGTTTATAACAACAAAAAAAAACATAACAATATCTTAGGATATTACTCATGGACGCGCCCCGCAAGGTTTGTAACTACGACAAAATGAACTTCTTAACATTTTCTTACCAATGAATTTATACGATTCAATTATACGTTGTACGTATTTATCATATGTATATTTACATCTCAATATAAATCTATACTTAAAACTTCACTATTTTAGAAAAAAATTAAAATAACTTTACAATTCAACACAATACGACAGTAGCAATGACTAGAGCCGCCATTTATAGTGTTAGCGATTTATACTCTGTGACTGCCATTGCTGTCATTTAAAAAAATATCCAATACGACTTACGATTTCTACGGTACCCTATGGCAGTTTTCCTAAAATTATTTTAAACCAAAAAATATGTCCTTTTTAAAACCAGCGTGTAAAGCATAAATTTTGCTGTGAGACGTAAGCCTGGATATATATATATATATATATATATATATGTAGTGGGGAACGGAGTGTCTTAACACTAGGTTCCCTCTGCCTACCCTGCTGTGTGCGGGATACAGCGTGAAGCTAATTAAATTATATATATTTATGTGTGCGTGTGTAAAGAATTGAAATTGAATACTTACTTAGCTTCACGCTGTATTACTATTGGGAAAGTCAGAGAGAACGGAACGGCAAACGCTACCGTCTCTACATATCTCTTTCACCTCGTGCCCTGATGCCATCTGGGACGTCCTCATGCTTTATTTTTGAAAGTCAACCGACGTCTCCCCCTACCTTTGTCACCGCTCACTTTTTCTTCATAAATCTTTTTTCATTCGCACCTTCTTTTACATTCTTACCGTGAAAAGTATGATTGACTTATTCCTAGCGGATCACTATATTTAAGGTTAAGTTGTGGACACGCGAGTACTAAGTATGCTGTCCTTGGAACAGACCAATATGTAGTCATTGCTATAATAAGGAGTGTGTTTTTATTTTGAGGTGTGTTTTTATTCACACGCACAAGACGTCCAAGCTTGGAGTCGAATTATCGCGTAAGAAGCTGGAAGTTTTAAGATCCATTGATCAAAGAGGAAGCTTCCAAAATATTAGACGCCTTTGAAACAGAATATGGAAATGTTGAAGTATACTCTGCCATTATATTTAACAATTTTATGAGAAAAGCAGTGACAGAAATATGTGGTAAATGAAAACGAGGTTTTAGTAAAAAGCACGATAAATGGTTAACGATAAATGATAAAGTGAAAGACACTGCAGAGATAAAGAAGTATATTAGGATCATAAGGCTTCATATAAGTCTTTTTAAAAAAGAAAAAGGATACGCTAAACAGGCACCAAACAAAAGTACTGATAAAGATGAAGCGTGAAAGTTCTGAGAAAGACAGAAATAAAATGTTACCGAGCAACATTTCTAACGAAATTTTAATGAATCCTTATGTTGTTTGTTAATTTGTCACACGTTTTACAGCAATTAGCAGGTCGCACAGGAGGTCCTAAAACACGAAGTTTTTTTAGCATTTGTAAAATACTGATAGATTTTTCACATCAGGAGTGTAAGATATTTTGAGAAACTGCCTCAGCCTGTGTGAGTGAAGGAAAGGGCACGTCTCACGTATCGAAAATGTTGCAACTTGGCACCACGAAGTGAAGCAAAGGGACATGCGAGGGAAAATTTCTTTCCCAAGGAAAGTCCTTTCTCAAAGAAGGACCAGAGCCTGTTCTTGCATTTGAAAAAAATGAAGAAAAGACGCATAGGCATATTGCTGCCGGTGACAGAATTAACGGTGCCTTAGATGAAACAGTTTTGATGAGACAGTGAAATAGCAGAATAGTTGCACGTTTAGGTACACTGTGCAATGCTGACCGACGTTGATATACGGCAGCAAAACGAAGGTGTTGCAGAAGAAAAATGAAAGAAACGTAAGATATGCAACAACAAATACCTCGTAACTCATTGTGTAAAATGTCCTAAATTGTATGGTTTGCCGAAAACACACAATAAGATTAAACTGACTGTATTTTCAAGTAAGCCAAATAGGTAGGCCAAGGTATTAACTGGCTCATCATGCCAAGGATTCTTAGTTAACACTAACAAACAAACCATACTCACATTCTTCAATAGTGTATCTTACCAAGTTACCACCACCACCGTACCACCATCCTACACATTTTTCTACCATTGGCAAATCTTTTTTTCAAAGAGCCCACCTACTCTGCGACGCTAAACACCAAGGAGACAAGCTTTGATAGGTAAAGAGTTCCCTTCATCAGAACAAGATGCCTGCTGCCCGGCAGCGTTATCAGAAGACCCCCAGTAAAAAGACAACTGGGTCTTCTTTTTTTTTTATTGAAAAGGACAAGGCAAACGAGCGTTCGGGTCACCTGATGGTAAGTGATTACCGCCGCCCACGACCCCGTGCAACACCAGAGGAGCTACAGGCGTTGCCGGCCTTTAAGGTGGGTTGGGCGCCGGACCCCGGCGCCCAACCTGATGTGAAACGCAGTGGCATAAAGCTACTACTTCTCTCCGGTTTTAAATGCCGGGGGTGGTAATGATTCGGTCGAGTCTGCCCATGCGTGTTATCATTGCTGGCGACGTGACTCTACCACACGTACTTTAGTCGCCTTACGACACCACCAGTAGCAGGATGATCCTATTCTAGGCCGGGATCACACGACACAGGCTTCTACCATATGTGAAGGGGGTTACAGACAGGATTGGCAACATTTTAAGAAAAAACTTTTTCTAGCCACCCTATTGTATTGTTACTTAATACAGATTAAATATACCACATTTTTTGTAGTGTTGTGTCTTTGGGTATATGTATTCTGTGGTGTTGTCATATTTCAATGACATTTATTACGATTACACATTTTTATTGACAAAATGTATCATTGACCATTCGAGATGTATTTTATTTTTTCAGTATCATTATAGCTTAATATTTTTAATTAATATTATTCAAGAGTTTATATATGCTAGACTAAGAATTTCGTCCTTAAAATATTTTCGCATAAAATGCAATAAAGCGCTGGGACATTATGGACGAAGTAAAGGTAATTTTTTGTAATATATAAATTTATACAGTTTTTTTTGTAAATAAAGTTATACAAAAGTTACTCTTATATTTGTTATAGGCACAAGATTCAGCTAGTAAAAAATATGCTTTTGATGACTTAAGCAAGGAAGAATTAATTATAAAATGTAAGGGCCTCCTTACAATAGCTCAAAAAGCAAAACAAGCTAAATCAGGTAATGTTTCTCTTTTATTTAATAATATTTTGTTTTATATGTTGTGTAATTTATATTAACTTTTTAATTCATATATGTCTAAAAATTATTTTATTTATAGAGCTTCAGAATGAAGTTACGAAATACAGGAAACAACTTGAAGTTTGTGAATCACAAAATAAAATCCAAGAAGGAAATGTACAAACATTGCAGGAATTAGTGGATTCTTTAACAGAACAAAAACTTACTTTTATTACGGAGATTGATACAACACAAAGTAAAATTAGAACACTTGATATCAAATGTAAGAATTATGAAGAGGAAATAAATAAACAAAAAGCTGATCTTATACAGAAGGATCAAAATCTTATGAATATGTCACAAAAGTTATCTGATCTGGACAGTGAAGTTATTTCTCTGAAAAGACAAAACAATAGACTATTAGAGGAAAATGAACAACTTATAACTCAACTAGCAGACTTAGAAGCAAAAGCTGAAGAGTTTAATACTATTGGCTTGCAACAGAGAGAACAACTTAAAATATTAGAAGAAAAAGTTCAAAAAGGTATAACTGTCTTAATTTAAATAAATGATATCCCAAGAAGACCTGTAAATTTAAAATAATGTTTATTCTATTAATTGGACCCCTGGTAATTAAGCCTCAGACTAATCCGCCCCTGTTATCCGACATATTTATTATTAATGAATTTTTTTTTATCAATCTTTGCTAATGTTAGAACTTATAAATACTTTGGAAGACAAAGCTTTGGTCTCTCCTTTCAACAATGTTAAACAAAAAAAATATTACTACTGTACTACTTCTAGTAGCTTCTAGCTTTATCCCTAGCGGGGTAGTCAGAGAGAACGGAGCGCCAAACGCTACAGTCTCTACATACCTCTTGCACCTTGTCCATTGGGTATTACAGGAGAAGAATGAAAGAAAGATGAATGCCATGGAGATGTGATCTCGTCATACGATATGCAGAGTCAGCTTAGCTGATCGAATCCACAATGATGAGGTACACAGAATAGCAGGTACTAGTGAGGATGTCAGGTTGAGAATGAAGAATGTGCTCAGCTGGTTTGGGCACGTTGAACAAATGAGTGAAGAAAGAATGGCAAAAAAGATTTATGATGGAAAAGTGAGTGGTAAGAGAGGTAGGGGGAGACCTCGGTTGACCTTCAAAAAGACACTTTCAAAGACACTGGAGGAAGGTCACGTAAAAAGCATGAGGACCCCCAGGAGGGCATGTATAAAGAGATTGATGACAGTGGACAAGGCGAAAAAAATAATAATTCGTGATTTATAAATTATTTCATTTATATTCATTTCATTTATGATTTCATTCATATTATGATTTTTATAAAAAAATTTTTGATTACTTTTCTGTATGTATATTTATTTGTACACAATCGTTTTCTACTTTTAAGTTATTATTCTTTAAAAATTCTATAGCAATAATGCTAGTGCTAATTTTATAATGAAACATGATCTCTATTCTTTAATTAACTAAATTTGACATACATACATCATGAAGTATGATTTATACAACAGGCTGTCTATGTATTCTTTTTATTACACTTTTAATTTGTCAGCTTACAAGGTACCTAGTTCTTTATAAAAATATCTCTATTATAGTAGTACTCTACTTAACTACACTTCATAAACTTTTTTCCTATACACCTTCCATATCTTCAATTTTATTATAAGTATATATTTAATAAAAGTTATTTTTATGATCCTAATAATCTATATTTAAATAATTAAATTTCAGATGAAACATATCAAAACGAAATTGAAAAACTAAATGAAAAAATAAAAGATTTTGAAGCAATGAAAGAATCCACTGCATCTGTACATAATACTATTCAATTACAAGATTATGAAATTAAACTTGAAGAAGTGACTAAATTATATGAATCAGAAAAGTCAAAAAAAGAAAAGGCTAACATTAAATTAAGAAGTTATAAAGATAAAATTCTAAAATGTGCAAATTGTATTAATCAATTAAAGAATTCAAGGTTTATTTTAACAAAAACTGTAAAAGAATATTCAGAAAATATACCCAAGTGGCAAAATGAAATAATTAGGGCATCAAAGGTTCTTGAAGATCAAATGAAAGATTTAAGTGACGAAAACAATGTATTAAAAGATAAATTACAACTAAAAGAAAAAGAATTGCTTGAAGCATCTTCAGTCCAAAGTAAGGAATTAACTTTTGAAATAAATAGTCTTAAGGAACATACTAATTTTCTCAATTCTCAGTTAAAAAATTTAAAACAAGAACTTTTAGAATCAAATAAATGTAACAACATACTGACAGATAATATTGCTAAGTTAAAACGTAAAGAAATAAATTCAGAGTTATTACAAAAGAATATTGAACAAAATGTAGAATTAAAAGAAAAAATAACTCAACTTCAATCACAGTTAGACATTGCATCTGCAAATTCTTTAAAAAATGAAGAAATAATAAGGAATCTAAATAATGATAAATCTAAATTAAATGAAATATTACAATCTAAAAATGAAGATAATGAGTCACAGCAAAGGATGAACCTACTTGTAAAAGCTTTAGAAACTGAAAAATCTATTCTAGTTAAGGAAAAACAAAATGCTAAAGACACTATAATTGAATTAGAAAATAAAAATAAAATACTTCAAGAAGAAACAGGGAAAATGAAAGATGAATTAGATGATTTGAAAACGTATTTAAATGGCATAGAAAAAGAAAATGAAAAAATGAAAAATAACTACCAATTAGAAAAAGATGATCTTGTAAAGGACCTTAAAACACAAGTAATGTTATCAAAAGAACAGTACAATAAAATAAAGATGGAATACGATAATCTACAGGATTTGAATGGCTTGTTGCAAGAAGAAGTTGAGACATTAAAACTTTCCTTAGAACAACCAAAAGATGATACAGATAATTTGTCAGATTTAAATGTTTCTTTACAAGCAGATATTGTCAAACTAGAAACAAAACTAGCTGCATATAAACAAGAGAATGCCTCTCTTTTATTAGAAGTTAAAGAGCTACGAAATAAAATAAAAGATATTGACAGCTTGTCTGTAGAATACGAAGATATGAAATCCAAACTTGTTGGTTATAAGACTGAAAATGCTGAATTATTAAATGAAATGAAGGAAATAAATCAAGTACTTAAAGAAAGAGGAGAAGCTATATCGAAACTTCAAAAAGCTATATCAGAAATGGAAAGGCTTATTGAAACACTAGAAAAAGATAGGGACACAATAAAGGAAGAAAAAGATAATCTTTTAAAGCAAATAGACAAAATACAAGGTGATTTGAAAAATGCTACACAAAATAGTACATCTATAGAAGCAGTTATATCGGAGAAAGAAGTTGCAATGAACCTTGTTAAAGAAAAAGATGCTGTAATTTTAGGTTTAAAAGAAGAACTAGATAAATTGAAACTACAAAGTTCTTCTGGTACTGTTCAATTTATAATTGCTTGATTACAATTTCAGATAAACATTTTTGTTACTATAATTATATTACTTATACTAATATATATACTTGGGGTTGTTGAGTCACTGCGGCAAGGCGTCCGTTTATAATGGGTTCGATTCTCGCTCACGGAGTGAATGATGTTTTTTATTTTCCTTGTTGTGGCAAAAAGTGCAGTGCTTAGTGCCGCCACTCAACACACCGCTTTTCGAAAAACTGGGAACAGAGTGTCTTAGTCCTAGCACCAGGTGTCCTCTGTCTACCTTGCCCCATACGGGATACAGCGTGAATCTAAAAAAATATTGAACTATTAATTATTACTGTAATAATATTTTATGTACAGTCACCTAATTGATTATTACATTTTTAGTTGTTGAACTTCCTAATGAAGATATGTCTACGTCAACTATATCAAGAGCTGAGGATAATACTCGTATGAGAGATTTAGATGACACTTTTGAAGACAAGTAAGTTTTTAAAAGAAGTATGTAGTTAAGATTAGATGGTCACAAACAATAAAAAACTTTGCACTCCTATTGGACAACACATATGTTTTTTTTAGGACTCTAAAATAAGAAAGCCTAATTTTTATCAATTTTGAAATATAATATTTTGAGGTCATATTTAATTTTTACATTATAATAATAATAATAAAACTCATTATTTCACACCATAACAACAATACAAATATACAAATTACAAAAGCTTATAGAATATACAATTATTTTTTACATTTTATAATTATAGATACACTAAGCTAAGAATGTTTGCATTGAAATTAAAAAAGAAATTAAACGAAACAGCAACTCAGTTACAATCCTCTGAACAAGAACAGACAAAACTAAAGAAACTTCTAGCTGATAAAAATTTAGATAATAAACAAAAGGTAATAAGCTCGGATGGCCCTAATAACAATGTGGAAGAAACAAATAAGACCAATATTTCCGATTTGGAGGCGAAAGTAAAAACTTTGACGGCTGATTTGGAAGCTGTTGGAAATGCAACTGTAAAAATAGCAGAGTTAGAAGGTATTATATATGTGAATTTGACAACTTCTTGTGTTCTACTACTATTTTAATTTTATAAAATATGCTAGTGACCCTCCTCCAGCTTCGTCTGCTTAAACTTATTGTTTATTTGGCTATACTAAATTATACACAATCCTTACATAAATTGTAGCCTATTTATTCATTCTGGGTACACGCGATAACTTAGATTGCAGATATAATGGGTAACCCGTTGTATTGTAATCATTGATCTAAGTTACTCGTCCCAATAAGCTGAATTTCTGACCAATACTAAGAACTTTTGCCTTTTTATTTTATTGTTGAGTGGTTCTAAATTTATTATGTCTTCACGCTGTATCTTGCATACGCAGGGTAGGCAGAGGGAACCGAGTGTTAAGACAATTCGCCTTGGCGCCAGGGCGAAAAAATGAAAATATTAATAAATAATAATTCATTCCCTCGATGGGGGTTTGAACACACAACCATCGTGGTACAAGTCACACACTTGTGCTACTGCGCCACGATGGCTTCATTATGGCCTTATCATGTCTTAAAAGATATTAATGATTTTAACGTAATCATAGCAATGGCAATTTTGATAAATAACATATTTATTTGAATAAGCATTAATATTAAGTTAATATGACACCTTCACAAATAATTATTAATATTACTTTATAATAAATTGTGTGAAAAAGTTTGTAGTTAAATAAATTTAAAGAAACGTATATCCTTTAGTAAATTTTTTTTACGTCAAACTTAATTTATATGCAGTGCGCGGCGCGCACGGAAGGTGTCTCGTTTTCGGAAATTTATCCTTACCTAGGTAATATAGCTTTCCTCAATAGATGGACGGTTGAACACAAAAACATTTTTTGCATTTGAGCCATAACGTACATTATAGTAGTATCGATTTTTAGTATTGTCGAGGAATTAAAATTATGTAGAAATCATATTAATCATTTTACTTTTTTTTAGCAAATGTTGTTAAGACAAATCAACAATTAAATGCAGAAGTAGAGGCACATAAAGCAACAAAAGATCAGCTAGAAAAGGCTCTGAAAGATGTAAAGAAAAAGAATGTCTTGAGTCTTGAAATGGAGGACTATGAAAGATCTATGAAAGAATTAACTACGAAAATGGAAGAAAATAAGAAAAAAATTATACAGGTAAAATAGATCATTTCCTCCTGACATAATTTTTTTATAATGGTTAATTGAATTAAAAATTAAATTAAATTAGCTTCACGCTGTATCCCGCACACAGCAGTGTAGGCAGAGGGAACCTAGTGCTAAGACACTCCGTTCCCCACTTTCTCCCCAATTTTGGAGGCATTGCGTGTTGAGTGGCAGAACTCAACGCCGCGCTTTGCCTCGACACCAGAGCGAAGAAATGGAAATATAAATTTTAGTAAATATTCATCTCCTCGAGTGGGGATCGAACCCACAACCAGTCGGGTTTTACAGTCACACCCTGTGCCACTGCGCCACGACCGGCATAATTGCGATACAAATATTCTATATTGAGGCCAGTAGTGGCGCAGGGGAACAAGCGTGCGACTGTAAACGCAACAGATTGTGGGGTCGATTCGCGCTTGAGAAAAAAATAATTATATTTTCATTTATTTATATATTATTTATATATTCTTTACTCTGGTAACGAGGCGAAGCGCGGCGTTGAGGTCCGCCACTCAAAACGCAATAACTCCAGAGTTTGGCGGATAGTGGGAAACGGAAATGTCCTGACAGACGTTAAGCTTTCCGTTCTTTCCTACTACCTCGCTAGGGATAAAGCGTGAAAAGTTTGCGCTTTTACTTTTCGCTTTCGTTACGTTTGTTTTTAAATATCCAGTCATTCCGAATATTTTACATTGCAAGTAGAATGTACCACAATGGCATCAATAGTTCATATTTTCCGTATACATATTAAGCTTATTTACTTATATATTCAATTAAAGATGGAATCTACTATCGATACTCAAGAAGGAACTATAACTGCTATGAAAACTCAAATAAAACTTCTAGAAGAACAAATAAAATCGGAAGAGACCCAACATAGATTACTTAAAGAAGAATTGCAGCAGGCCTTAGAAGATGCTAAAGAGAAAGACAACATGGTAAATGCCAAAAAGGACATTATAACGAAACTAATGCAAGACCTTGAGGACGAAAGGCGGAAAAATGAGGAGGCCGAACTGGATATGACATCAGCTCTTAGTGAAAAGGAGAAAATAATAATGAGCATTGGTGAGGAGAAAGTTGAATTGAACAGTAAAATGAAAAAGCTGGAGTTCAAGTGCGCTGAGTTAAATGAAAAATTGCGCATTACGAATATAGAATTAGCAGATTTGAAAACAGAATACACTAGTTATAAGGTATGTTATTAAATATTCGTGTTTGTATCATAATAAAATAATTCGTAAAACACATTTGGGGCGATACATATTCATAAATTAAGTCACACGTTAAGCGGAAGGGAGGGCATTTACGAGTATGACTGCAACAAAGAGTCGTGACATGACAATCATATTTCAAAATATAACTTAGGTACACAAAATTACTTCTCTTTGTTTGTTTGTTTTTGAGTTGTCACAAGAGTGGGTTACAGGTCAAAAAATCATAAAGGTCGATGTAAGTTATGAATGACCTTACCAAAACAATAAATGGTTTGTTATATGTATTGTAGGTAAGAGCTCAGGCAGTTTTGCGTCAAAACCAGACAGTTGATCACAGCCAAGAAGAACAATTAAAGGAAGAAGCAGCTGCTTTAAGGTCTCAAGTGGAGACATTGAATCAAAAACTTGCCACTGTACAGTAAGTTCATAATTAAATTAAATTAGCTTCACGCTTTATCCCGCACACAGCAGGGTAGGCAGAGGGAACCTAGTGTTAAGACACTCCGTTCCCCACTTTCTGCCGAATTCTGGAGGCATTGCGTGTTGAGTGGCAG
>DWMY01000889.1:0-18203 GCA_018249775.1 Heliconius hecalesia formosus | reverse complement strand
TGAATTCCTCTTTAAGAATTAATCTCTGATATTTAATAAATGTAAACTTTTTCTAAGTTTTAGTATTTCTCCACTTTTTTTTCTAATACATAAATCAAGCAAATATACTTTACTTATTTGTTAGTCACTTCATATTTAAATCTATTTGTTTTAATAACACATAGTCTAGCACTTGTAATATCTGATGAAGAACTGAACTATTCTTATGGAATTTCTATTGACACATTATGGTGTACCAAATATGGTACACAAACAGTCATTGCTAAAAATGTATTCTTCCTTATAGTTAAAACAAACATCAATTGATAATTATGTGCAATGTTAATTTAATTAAAATTATTATTTATTGAAGGTCCTTTGGAAAAACAATCATAAATCTTATGAGGCCCAATAATCTCTAAGCAAGCCAAGATCTTTTTTTACAAATTTTCACGTTTTACACAGTAGATAAAGATATGAAAATGATTTCCTATTTTAGTTATTTTGCTTTCCTTAGTATGCAATTTTGATCAAAACTTTATTATTATTTTTAGATTTTTAATCTTGCTTGCGTTACATTCGAAGTGCTGTATATATAAATACATATAATAGGTTTACTTTGCCTACCCCTACTATGTGCGAGATACAGCGTGAATCTAAAAAAATAGATTTTCTTATTTGGATTTTTTATTCTCCATTCTACAAATGTCAGTAGGTACATCTAGTTTATAATACTTGCATGTAATAGTTATAGCCCCCGCATCGTGTTAGATGATCGTGATAAGATCAAATTACTTAAATTTTGCATCTATAGTTAATTATATATTTAAACATATTTTTTACATTATTACTAATACAGACTTTTAATATTTTTTTTAAATAAAATCATTATAAATAAAAAAAAATATTCTAAAAGTCAAATTGTTCACAAACTAGGACGTAAACACAAAAAATAATATACAAATTAGTAGACTTTATTATACTGTTAAAATTAAAATTAACTGATATAGATTAAAGAATAATAATATTATCAATTTAAATGTAGGAAGGGCAAAATATACCTAATTGTTGTTTTATACCTATTAGTTTTTTTTTTATGTTTTTAATTAACCTTGGATGATATATTTAAATAAAAAACATATAATTATCATTGCTTTGGTATACGTGTAAATAAGCTATAAAAATAAAAAAAATAAAAACACGCTTTTATCAAGATGAGCTAAAAAGTATGGCGAAGGGGCACAAGAATGTGACTGTAACGCGACGGTTGTGGGTTCAGTATTCTGATCAGTACCCTGCTGTATGCAATACACAGCGTGAAGCTGATTTTTTTACTAAAAATTAAAAAATAAAAGTTGAACTTCTCATACATGTATATATAGATATACATACATCTGTATTAGAATAACTCCTTGCACAGTTATTATATCATCATCAGATACAGTGTGTAACGCGATAAACGGATCAACGGTTGTGTATGCCCGGCTGTATACGTACAATAATATTGTTAATAAAGTACGTATTGTCAATAATATTTATAATTCTGTTCTTGTCACGGCAATATCGGGGGGCGGCAGGGCTCTTGAGTGGCGGAACTCAAAGCTGCGCTTTGCTCCGACACCAGAGCGAGGCCATTCGTGGCTCAGGGAAAACTGTGACTGCAAACGCGACAAATTGTGGGTTCGATTCCCGCTCGAGAAAATTATTTCTTTTTTTTCGTTTCTTCGCTCTGGTGTCGAGGCAAAGCGCAGCGTTGAGTTGCGCCACTCAATGTGTAGTGCCTAGGGTGGAATTCGGCAGAAAGTAGGGAACAAAAGTTTCTTAATGGTAATGAAGTGTTTTAACACTAGGTTTCCTCTGTGCAGGGTACAGCATAAAACTAAAAATATCTATTTTATAATAAATATTGAAAAAGACCATGCTAACTATACATTTACGAGTATTTTCATGGAAGATAGATTAATCTTCGTAGACCTATATAATAATTATATATACAGAGTGTAACGCGAACCCATATCTAAAGAAAATAATCGAGATACCTCAACAGTTTGGATGTAGGATTTTTTTTATTTCACTGTATTTATCTATACTATATGACGCAGCGACCAATAGCGTAAACATATACCACTACAAAAATACTACCAAGGGTTCCCAATCTGCCACTTTCCATTCTCAAAAATAATTTAGTATAGATAATACTGTAATGCACTTAATTATTCATAAATAGTTTTTTTTTAAATGTTTTAGGAATTTATTTAAAAAAATATTGTCGCAAATCTAGCAAAAATTGTCGTATGTCTCCGTCTCCATCTTTCAGTGCTATAGCGCCATAAAAATCCGCTGTTCCGGAGATAAGCCCGGACAAACAGAAAGAGAGACAGACGGAATAACATTTTAAAATAGCTGATTTGTGTTTTAGTACCGTGTATGTAACATATACAATTGAAACTCACGGTTATGTTGAAATCTGAGACAGACTTCAATTTTATTTATATGTACCAAGGGTCCAAATGTAAGTAATCACTGTTTAATTATAAAGGTATTTGTTCTATACATTAGGTAGTACAAGTGGAAACTTTTTAAGTTAAAAAAAAGCTAGTAAAATCTTCGAAATATATGTAAAAAGATATTGTTTTCTGCACTCATTCGGATTTTTTCTGAACATTTATGTACCTAATCTATATATATAAAAGGACATGTACCTGACTCACTGAGGTAAGACGCAAGCACAGCCGTAACCACTGTGCGTAGAAACGTGACATTTGGACAGATGTTTATTTTCATAATCTGGACATCCACTAAAAAGTGATTTTGAAAAATTTTACCGCTAAAGGGATGAAATAGGGGTTGAAAGTTTGTATGATTTTTTTTTTAAATCGTCACCGATTTTTATAAAATTTGAAATTCAAACTCATAAAAATATTTCATTGAACACGTGTTTCATGGTTTTTTAGTATTCTCCCCCTAAAAGTGCAAATAAGGGATTGAAAGTTTGTATGGAAAAATCTTTAAATCGCCACCGATTTTTATAAAAAATTAAATTCAGACTGTTAAAAATATTTTATTGAACAAGTGTTTCGTGGTTTTTTTAGAATTCACCCCTAAGGGTGCAAATAAGCGGGCGAAGCCGCGCGCGCCTTCTAGTATTTTATATAAATAAAACGATCAAATGCGAGTCGGACTCGCGCACGGACGTTTAGATTAGGTACAATTATCTATAAAAATGGCAAAAAGATTATATTTGTTCTTTGGGCGTCTCCTTTCTTATTTATGTTATTCTGGCTTTTAGTATTTTTTATTACAATGATTTTTAATATTTCTTATTATAGAAAATTTCAACTGACTAACTTTCACAGTTCTTGAGATACGTCTGGTGACAGACGGACCGACAGACAGACAGCAGAGTCATAATAATACGGAACCCTAAAAACTAAAAAACATGTGTGTCAATGTTTTTTATATAGAAGGTTGAATTCAAATTTTTTTTTTATAATTGCAGAGGAAGCTTATTATCATTTATTATAGGAAAGCTAAAAACAAGTATTAAAAAAGTATTTAATACTAGCGACCTTTATGAATTCGATTTGAACGTCATGGAAAATATTAATCACTATCCAATTAAATAATTAGGTAGTCCTAAGCGTGTTAAGGTGTATAATGTATTTAATTACCTTGAGTACTTGGCTGTATAACCTCTCAAAAAGTATGCCTTGGTATTAAAATAATTACTATTAATTTAAAACTATAATACCATAGAACTTAAAACCTGTGTTAAGTGCGACTGTACTGGCTCAAGTGCGACTGTAAATGCGACAGGTTGTAGGTTCGATTCCCACTCAAGGAAATTAAATATTTAATAATTTTAATTTACTCACTCTGGTAAATTCGGCGGAAAGTGGGGGACGGAAGTGTCTTAATGGGAACGGAGTGTCTTAACACTTAGTTCGGAAGTTCTGCCTACCATGCTGTGTGCGAAATACAGAAGCTATAAAAAATACCTTGAGTCTTGACTTTTTAACCTCCCAAACAATATGCCTTGCTATTAAAATAATTACTATTAATTTATATACTGTAATACCATACTATGAGGCTAGTCGAGGCTCAGGGGCACAAAGTGTGACTGTAAAGACGATTGTCCATCCCCACTTGATGAAAAGAAATATTTATTTAAATTTATATTTAATTTTTTTCGCTCTGGTGTCGAGGCAAAGCGGCGTTGAGTTCCGCCACTGAACACACAATGGAACGAGATTAGGAATGAAATTAGGGTACTCTTAACATATATATACATACAGTGTGAAACTGATTTAATTTATATTGCCATAGAAGTCAAAACCGATATGAAACTCAACGCTGCACTTTGTCTTGTTTACATAGCGAGGAAATATAAATAATGAATACCCACTGAGTAGGAATTGAACTCACCATCACCGCTTTTACTGTCAGACAGTGCGTCATTGCGCCACGACGGCCTCAAATAATCTTAATACCAATTTGTTTTTCTTTTAAATATGCTTTTACGGATTAATCAGCTTTAGTTATCAACGTTGTTATTACAGTTGCTTTTTTCCAACAACAGGATAGCTACTTATTTAGAAAACGTATAAAAATTTGAACGTAGCGGGACTCGAACCCGCGCCTCCTAGAAACCGACCAGGCGTTCTGACCACTAAGCCATACGTTCTCGCCAAGCTACGTCGAAATTCTTATACGCTTGTTACAACTTATTTATGTTGTTAGCAATTTTCTAAATAAGTATTTATCTTTTCTAAGTGTGGATTAACACTTTAAAAATGTTTAAAAAAAAACAGAATAGCTGTTCTAGATATTACTATAAGTTCTCTAGCTGGGACTCGAACTGGTACTTATGTAACCCCACTACACTACACTACAACATTACAATATAACATCAAAATGTTATCAGAACGAAACCAGTCTTCAATAATCACTGGTCTTGAACAGATATATTTTTAATTTACATAAATTTATAATATTTTTTGTTTCACGTCAAAAATTCCGTATTTGGATAATTACCTTAAACATTATGATTCTTTACAAACTAAATACGTTATTTGTGTTTGTGTTTATTTTATTTGGTAAGTTATTTTTTTTACATATAAAATAACAATCCAGAATTCGAGATTGTGGCGCAGGGGTACAAGCGTGTGACTATAAACGCGACAAGTTGTGGGTTCGATGCCCACTTGAGAAAATGATTATACATCTGAATATAAATAATTTTGATATCCCCGGATAAAGCACGGCGTTGAGTTCCACCACTCAACACTTGATGTCTTGAAAATTGAGTAGAAACAGCGAAACATGTGAAGCTACTTTATAATGAAGACTAAACACCATGATATTCGGTTCAAATCCCATTTGTTTAAATGTATAAAATTACAATATTAATTACTTAAGAACGTCGTGGCGCATGGTCATCGTGCAATTGCAAACACGACGATTTTGGGAGGGCAATTTAATTTTTTTCTTCCATGTTTATTCTTCCTCGGAAACAGATACCCGAATACAAATACAACAACGAATCTAGCGTTGCGTAATAACACCCATACATGTATTTCAAATTAAGGCGATATGCAAGGCTGCTTTTTAGTTTAAGGCCAACATTTTTTTTTTGTGATCACGCAGAGGAAAAATATCTTATACATGCACCATTTATATAGTGTACAGGACAATTTTAATTTGCAATAAATGCTAAAGTGATAGTGCCAATGATAGTGCCAATTTTATCTTTCACTTTTAATAAATCGAACACACAAATAAAAAAAATCTAGTACATTTTTTTAATGGACCTCTGCTGCTTTACGCGGCACACGCCACTAAACCAACTTAAGTACAATTTATATAAAACAATGATAAATTATATACATAAAGAAATATATAAAACTTTTCTTATGAATGAAAACTGTATGAAAATCAGTGCAGTAGTTTTTATGTCTTTCACGAAGAGACTGACAGACAGACACCGTGGAGTACTTTGTTTTATAATATTTATAGATATAGAAGCGTACACTTTATGAAATAAATACTAAGTAAATATAGATCGACATTCGAAACAAAAATATTCAAACGTTTCGAAATTTGACCCAGTCTTACCGCTTTTGCAAATTTAATACGACTGTTACAAAATATTTTTTTTTATAAATTATAAAATTTGTTATTATAATAGTTATTCTATTATTTTATTATTATTATTATTATCGTTTTATGTGAAGATCTGTAGAACCTAGTGTTAAGACACTCCGTTCTGTACAACGCACTGCCGTAAAATCGAAACGTTAATAGAGAGTTACTTTTGACAGTTGTGTTTACATTCAGACGCTGTTCCACTGCACCACGACAGCCTCAGTCTTTTCTTTTAGAAATTAATATAAATAAAAAAAAGTTGTTAATAAAAGGTTTATTAATAGTCTTATAATTATTTCATAAAAATGATAAATGTATATCTAATGATACTTATAAATATTTTATAGTAGTGTAGCTAGTTAACGATACCTACATTAACGAGAATACTTATACTTAGTTATCCTAAAATGTATGTAACCTATACATATTAAGATAACTAATTATTCTTATCATTATATCATTAACTAACTATACTACTACAATAATCGACGATCGCAATCATCTGTTACTATTGTAGTAGAGTTACTTGATTGGAACTTATAAAAGCATAATTTCTGTCACGTTAGGAGCATAATTATTAATTAGGAGTAATTAAAATAATGGAAGGCCGTCTTGGCGCAAGGGCACAAGCATGTAAAAGCAACGGAGTTCAATTTCCATTTAGGAGAATGAAATATTTCATATTTTCATTTCTAAACGTGGGAACTGAAATGTCTGAATGGGGAACGGAGTGTCTTAACACTAGGTTCCTTGGTTCCCTCTGCCTAATGTGCTAAGTCCGGGATACAGTGTGAAGCTAAAAATATATAGAATAAAATATTTGACTGTAAGTACAACATTTGTGGGATCGGTTTTCACTTGCTGGATTTAATTATTTTTATTTTCCCGCTCTAGCAAGGCAGAGAAATAAGTATCCTAATATTAAGTTATCCCCCCTAACCCGCTGCGTGATAAAGCGTGAAACTGTCTTTTCCAAAAACAAAAGTACTTATAAATAATTTGTTTTACATGTTTCAACATAGCGTGTTCATTACCTCTAATTACGCCACACTACAACAATGTCAGAAGTGTAAAAGATAACCGACGCGATAAATGAACTTTTGCAAATGTTAATTATTCATCAGTCCAGTCGTAGCGCAGTGGCACAGGGTGTGACTTTAAAATCGACTGGTGGTGGGTTCGATCCCCACTCGAGGAGATGAAATATTTACTTAAATTTATATTTCCATTTCTTCGCTCTGATGACGAGGCTAAACGTGGCGTTGAGTTCTGCCACTCAACACGCACTGCCGACTGAATTCGGCAGAAAGTAGGGAACGGAGTGTCTTAACACTAGGTTCCCTCTGCCTACCCTGCTGTGTGCGGGATACAGCGTGAAGCTGATTTATTTATTTTTTTATTTATTATTCATATATTTATTTACGCGAACAATCAATATTAATACCATAAAAGAAATGATAAATTTTAACTTCTTGTTATTTCACACATCGCTTAATCCGATTACATTACAATTTTAATAAGGTAATTTATATTGTAATTTGTTTGTTGTTTATATGTATATATGTATGTACACGTACCTCCCGCTGTATACCGAGTATAGCTGGGTTGGTAGAGACAAGTTAGTGTCAATACACTCCGTTCCTCATGCACCGTTCAACTTTCCAGATAGTGTTTGTCGAGTAGTAGAATTCAATGGGAATCGAACCTACAACCGAAATGTGCGTTTACAGCCAGAAGTAGTGCCACGACGGCCTTGGTGGTTAGTAACTCGTATGTAATTAATTTACATGCATAATATGTTAATATTTAGTGATGTTTTGTAGTGGTTGGTAAAAACATAAACAACTTAATGTACAAAAAAATAACTGATCAATTTTTTTATCCATTTTTTTCTCGGAAGCTTAACTTAAAAAAGAACTATTTAACTAATTACATAATAAGATACGTCACTGGTTTCCTTACTTAATCAGTTTACCTAAATCTTACAAAAATAAAAAATGTATATATATTTTTTGAAGTATTTTTGTTTCTTATTATTCTACAAAATGTTTAAAAAAATTGTCTGACCATTTTTTTTCTTTTTTACTGATTTAATTATTTAAAAAAATATTTAAAAAAATGGACTGATTTAATTATTTAAATCAGTAAAAAAGAAAAAAAATGTACAGAACAGTGTTGTTAATGATATAAAAGAAAAAAATATTTTTAACTTAAATGACATATCAGAGGACAGTAAAAAAATATGAGGATGCAATGTCCGGCATAGAAGAATTGAAATATTTTTTTTTTATTGATTTCTTATAATAAACTTTTCTTCTTTTTTTTATTTTTTCATAGCTCTACTTTTATAATAACTCACACAGATGCAAAGTACTCCTTAAGAATCGCAAACTGTAGTTCTTGTCTGTACCAAATTATTTTATTCATAATAAAAACATGAAATCAAAAGCACATATTTATAGAAGTTGTGAGTAAATAAAAATTTGATGCGATCAGCATCAGCATATCTCCAAATAAAATCAGAACCATTTCCTCTCTGACTCGGAAATGTGTGATAAATTGACATTTCGAACGTATTCCGATAAAAACCGCTACACCGCAGAATTATAGTTCTTATTTGATAGAAAATAGTTGTCGTAGTGTAGACGTTAAAAAAATACAGTAAGGAATATATATATTTATTTTTTACAAGCATTTATTTGATTTGCCGTGTTAGTAATCTTGGAAGCTCAATTTAACCCACTTTCCAGTTTCCGATTGAGGTAAAGTTCAGATTACGACTTCAGTTCGCATGACAAATAAGTTATATATAATCAATATTGTTTATCAAAAATGGCAGCAGCAACAAAATGGCGGAATACAAGTTTTTGAACAACCCACCTTATATAAAAAGATTTGTAAAACACTATGAAAAAAAATAGCGTCTAGAAAGCTTGCTTTTAGTCAGATTTGTTAATGAATATTCTATGTGGCTTTAAGTCTTATCCGACGTGTAGCAGGCTATGTAGAGAACATAGAGTTAAGACACTCCGAATTTCTATTCTTTTAGTTTAGATGGAAAAACTGGCTTAACTGATTACCGGTTAAATATTTTAGAAAATGTAAACCTATTTGCAATCGATTAACATAGCTTGTCGAAACTATAGAACGAAAATCATAAAAGCCGTCGCATTTCTCTTTGTATAAACTTTTGTACACAAAATTGCACGAACTAAATTAGGAGAGAAGAAAGAAAAAAAACATAAAAGTAAAAAATTATATTAAAAAGATAATTGTAAAAAAACACACACGATGTGCGTTCATCATTTACATATTTTTATGACATAAGGTGTCATGTCATGGTTTTTATTAACTATTTGCCAAGTTATCTTTATCCCTAGTGGGGTAGCCAGCTACCACTACGGTCTCGATATACCTCTTCGTTCATCAAAATCTTTATATATACCCACCGGGAGGTCCTCATGCTTTTTACGTGACCTTCTGGAGGAAGTAGAACACAGTATCATTGACACTGTGATCTCGGAGGTCAAGCGAAGTCAAGGTATCCTCCTGCCTCTCGTACTCTTGCTTCACAAATCTATTAATTATAGTAATTATATTTTTTTACAGGAAATGAAGTATTATCACAAAAAGAATCTTGTTCTAAAGCGAATACCAGATCAGAGCAACATTTATCTTTAAAATCGGATAATGGAAACAGAATGTCTCATATAGATCTTCTTATGAATAAACTTAAGCATGAACATTGGGAGCCCGATGAAAATGTGTGCTATGGAAAAATACTTAACATTATGAAGAACGTTAAAAATTCAACATTATGGGCGACATGGAGTGAGTATTTTTTCAAAATATATAATAATAATAAACTATTATATATAATATATAATAAAAAATTACAAGTTGTGGGTTCGATTACTACTTGGAGGCAAGAACTATTTGCATTTTGCCGATATGGCCTGGCACCAAGACAAAAGGCAACGTTTACTTCCGTCACCCAAATTTAATCACCGGAATCTCTTAACCCTTCCCTCTGTCTTCCGCTATATGATGGATAGCAAAAAAAACATAATATATCAGTAGTATATACATATGTGTTAAGCTTTCCTTAAATATACTTTATAAATAGAAGGCCAGTCGTGGCGCAGTGACACAAAGTTTGAATGTAAAATCGACTGGTTGTGGGTTCGATCCCCACTCGAGGAGATGAAATATTTACTTAAATTAATATTTCCATTTATTCGCTCTGGTGTCGAGGCAAAGCGCGGCGTTGAGTTCTGCCACTTAACACGCAATGCCTCCAGAATTTGGCAGAAAGTGGGGAACGGAGTGTATTACACTAGGTTCCCTCTGCCTACCCTGCTGTGTGCGGGATACAGCGTGAAGCTGATAAAAAAAAAATATATAAACAGCATTTGTGTTGTCTGCTTTTTCATCGCAAAGCTAAATATCCACAATAAGCTAAATAGTTTTAAGTAAATAATATATCTTTATACATATTTTAAAGACATTCAAAAATATTTTTAGTATGGGACTCAATGCAGAGTTCAACAGGATTGTTTTTTGGATCAAGATACAACTTCGGCCATTTCGACCAATGTGTGAAGGCGCCGTGGCTGAAAACTCATCCAGAGTACCGAACACAGTATTGTCTAGCTGATATTACGCTTTTTAAGGAAGAATTAAAGAAAATATCCATTGACCCCGATAGTTCTGTAGACGTCTACACTAAAGTCAGTATATTTTAGAGATTACTGTTAATTAATTACATATATATTTTTTAGGCCGGTCGTGGCGCAGCGGCACGAGGTGTGACTGCAAAACCGAGTGGTTGTGGGTTCGATCCCCACTCGAGGAGATGAAATATTTACTTAACTTTATATTTCCATTTCTTCGCTCTGGTGTCGAGGTTAAGCGCGGCGTTGAGTTCTGCCACTCAACACGCAATGCCTCCAGAATTCGGCAGAAAGTGGGGAACGGAGTGTCTTAACACTAGGTTCCCTCTGCCTACCCTGCTGTGTGCGGGATAAAGCGTGAAGCTAAAAAAATATATATTTTTTTTTTTAAATATTGATAAATACTTACGTGACGCCATGGTGGCGCATCCTTGGTCACAAGGATGCAACTGTAACGCGACGTTTGTGAGTTCGATCCCCGTTTGAGGGAATGAATAATTATTTATTAATATAAGCATTTTCTTTGCTCTGGCACCAAGGTAAAAGCCCGGTGTTGAGTTCCGCTACTCAACATGCAATGTCTCGAAAAATTCGTCGAAAAGTAAGGAACGGAATGTCTTAACACTAGATTCCCTCTGCCTACTCTGCTGTATGCGGGATACAGAGTAATAAATACGTAGCGTAATCTAACTGAGAATGTTAGTCTATAATCTATACTTAACCGCGTTATAAATGTATGAGTATAGAGTGGAACTGAAGCCACGACGACCTACCAACCCTACTTATAACTTTTAAGAAAATTTTCGCCAATATAAATTTTAAAGGTAATTTCTAAATAAGAATCTTAAAACAACAACATCGTTTATGTCAAATAGCCTCGAGGAACATTTCCAACTTTTATTGTCGTCAAAAGCTGTTCTACTTAAATATTACGTCAAGAATATCAGAAAAATGAACTCTAAGAACTCTATACGCAATGAAAACTTAAAAAAAATTAATACTTGTTGCCTTACTTTACTTGGGCTTCATAATTTTTTGGGGTCTACCTAGTTCCTACCAGATAGAGCCGTCACCGTCTGCCGACTATTCTGAGACTATTGAAAAAGCAGACATCCGTTAGTCTTATTCCCCAGCCCAATAGCAAAACCAACCAAACCCAATTCCATAGCCGAAGTTTAGTTTTTAATATTTACTATGGTTTCTACGCATTATCTAATGACCATATCTGTGCAATTAATTATCTGTGGTTACTCAGCGATGGAACCCTGCAGCGAAACGTTTTTAAATTATCTAAGGGGGGTCTATTTGTTGAACATGTATCCCCACAAGCTTCCAAAGAACTGGGTTTCGATGGGTTTCTTTGAACCCAAAAATTCTTAAAGAGAAATATATTAATAAAATTTGTCTGTTTGTTCTTTCACCCGTACCCTAAATCACAGCCATTTAATTTCTAATTTCAGTCAGTTTCTAAGCACGGTGTGACATTCAACGAACTGACGCTAGGTGTGTGCATGCCATCTGAATGCCAGACGAAATCAATTGAGAAATTCGTCAAAGTCCTCTTCGAAGACGGGCATCTTGGAAACTTAGCGGAAGCGGACATTACCGTCGACCACTGCCAGCTCGCCGGCACTTCCGTCGAATATGCCATCGGGTACTACATTGCTATGTAAGTTAAGGAAATTATAGTATTACAAGTAGTAGTAACAACGGCAAAACGTATGACTGTAAATGCAACGGTTGTGGGTTCGATTCCCATTTGGGGAATAAATTATTTTCATATCCTCGCTCTGATAACATGATAAAGCGCGGCAATGAGTGGCGGCACTCATCGCCAAACTTTGTCTTGCTTAGATCCCTCTGCCTACCCTGCCATGTGCTTAATATAGCTAGAGTTAAAAAAAACAGGATTAATAGAAAAATATTATAAATTTTACCTTTATATGAGTTTTGATTGAATATTAGAATTGTTGTGGCGCATAAAATTCTTGAATTTATACACGATGATTATCTCGAGAATAATTACATTTAATTTGCCTTCAATTACCTGTTGTCGAAATACAAAACACGGTATTATGTTCAATTATTAAAATAGATGCAAGAAAATAAAAAACAATGAACAATTAATTTTTATCAAAAGAAAACCGACCTAAAATAATAAATTAAAAAGTAAAAAATAAATTTAGTTTACATGAAGTAAAACGTACTTTGATTGTGTTAAACCAAAATAATTGAAAAATAATTTTAAAATTTTGCAGTCCGTGTCAAGCTAATGCTACAACAACCTTACTACAATATCAAATTACTAAGCCTGTTATATTTACTTGGACCCGATATCAACATTATAAAATCTTTCTTTAATAATTTTTGTCGAATTGATAACCTCCTTTTCTTACAGAAGTCGGTTAAAAAATTAATTTATTGTCAAATATATAGAGATATAATTGATTTATATTAGGAGTATATAATATTTGGTTGAATGTTATGCTGTTTTTCAGGACATTTCTGTTGGGGACGATTGCAATTGTCATTGTATGCAACATCTTAAAAGACGAGACGTCTAGTAATTCAAATTCTATAGGTAAGTGGAAAAAAAGACATTTCTTCTTATATTAATAAAAATCCCATCAAAAACATAGATGTAAAAACGAATGCCAAGTTCTATATAAAAATTTTAGTGATTCTCTATTTGCGAAATAATATTATATAAGAAAATATTATCCGATATATTTTGCACTATCCAAGAACTATGTTCATAGCTACATCAAAAGTTTAATACAGATTCCTTTTTTTTTCAGGTGGTAGACTTTTAGACGCAGTACATTTATATACAAATATGACATATTTAACGAGAAGTGACGAAGATGATTTAAAAATAATGCATGGTATGCGAGCCCTAACTTGTGCGATAATAGTGATTTTGCATATATGGTTTGTCACACTTTGGATCACACCAGGAAATAGTTTACAGATTGATATAGTAAGTTAATTTCTATTAAGTTTCGCCACTCAACACGCAATGCCTGGAGAAATCAGCGTAAAATGGAATACAGATATCTTAATGGAAACGAAGTGTCTTGTTTTAGTTAGAATTTAGTTTTAGTTAGAAAAACGCTATAATCAAAGAAAGAATAGAAAACAATAAATTATATATTATTTCTTTCAGGATATGGCTGACTATGGTTTGTCGAAATTGTATCATTCCGAGGTATTAGTGGATACATTCATCATGATGTCCGGATTATTACTCATGAGAGGAATAATGAAGATCAAGAATTTTAACCCACTCGTGATGATTGCTAAGCGATATTTAAGGTTCCGTACCTTTTAAGGAAAAAAGGAACACTTTTTGTCCGTCTGTCTGTCTATCTGTCAAGAGCCTTTATCTCAAGAACGCTTGGAGATATCAGTTTGAAATTCAAGCCATATAGCTAGATCTACGGCCGAATGATTTCGTGAAAAACCTTTTTCTTAATTAAATCAAATTAGCTTCACGCCGTATCCCACACATAGCAGGGTAGGCAAAAGGAATCTAGTGTCAAGACACTCCGCTCCCCACTTTCCACGCAATTCTGGAGGCATTGCGTGTTAACTTAACGCACTTGCCTTGATACCAGAGCGACGAAATGAAAATAAAAGTTTTGAAAAATATGTCATTATCTCGAGTGGGGATCGAATCCACTACGCGTCGATTTTACAGTCACACTTTATGCCATTGCGCCACGACTGGCCTCATCTTTTTGTACATTTACTTAAAAAAAATATATGGCCGTTTATGTACCAAAAAAGGGGTATTTCGACACTATAAAGGCAATCAAGTTTAATAGGGTAGTTTCGGTTATTCAGAATATTGAAATTGGACAGGTAGTATTAGTTCAAGAAAAAATCTAAAAACGATACATTTGTAGTTAAATCCTAAAAAACAATAGCCTTAAATAGCAAAAATGCGTGCGCGTATTTAGTTAGTTCAAATGAGGTATCAAATGATGAAAATTTTTGTACGGAACCCTCGGTGGGCGAGGCGATTCGTACTTCCGAAAACCTAACTTCAAGACTAAGACTACCACAACACATCCGCCGTACTATGCTTTTTTATATTATTTATAGCTTTTACCTGCGGTTTCGCCAGCATGATTAAAATGATGCAATATATATTACAGTCTTTCTTGATAAATGAACTATTTAAGCCTATTCAAAAAATTAACTAGTTATAATATTAATATACATATATAGAAAACCAAATAAAATATATTAAAACACCTACATCTATACTGGGATTTAAAATCTTGTTGCCTGCGTCGATTCATATACTATAGAATACTAGTGGTCAATTCTAGACACAATATCTCAAATTTGCGAGGAAAACGAAGTGTTTTTACACTCTCTAGCTACCAAGACATACTTATAACATAAAGTGTGAAGATAAATAAAAATACACTCTATCAGAGTATATTTTTTTACTCAATTGGAATTTATCTTCCACCACAAAATTAAACTAGAAATATGTATATCAAAATCTGCCGCGTCAAATTAAATCAAAAGAGTCCATCGTGGCTCAGCGTTTGACTGTAAACGCGACGGTTGTAAGTTCCATTTCCACAGGAAGTACTGGATTATTTTTATTATCTCGCTCTGGTTGAATTCTCCAACTCAACATGCAATACCTCTAAAATATAACGAAATGTGGGGAACACAGTGACTTAACACTAGGTTCACTCAAATTACGCTGCTATATACGTTATATAGCATAAAGTTATAAAGAAATGAAAATCCTATTTACGTATAAAGAAGTCGATATGTATATATATATTATTTTTAACTGACACCAAAAAGGTTGGTATATTTTTTTTTTCATTACAGACTTCTTTGGATAACAGGATTATTCTTATTATTTGCATCAAATGTTCTAATTTACGTCGGTTCAGGACCACTGTTTACAAAGTTAGCCAAAATAGAAAAAACCGCTTGTGACAAAAACTGGTGGGCCAACTTACTGATGTTGGGCAACTATATAGACACTACTAATATGGTAAATACATATTTGTTATTATACTAGCATTTATCTGTGAATTCACTCAATTTGCTGATGTCTTTGCTGATCATATGACTGATGATCGTTAAAAACCGTTCATTTGAGAACTACAATATTATTTTGCTATTTATGTCTACAACCAACAATGCAATTATTTAAAACTTTGGTAAAACAAAGTATAGCGATCAGTTTCGCCACCATCAAGTGATTTCTCTAAAAAAAAACAGAATCGAAAACACAGTGTCTTAACACTAAGTTCACTCTATATATATATAGTATATACTGAAAATGCATGAATCTAAACAAAATAATGTAATATTATTATTTATTTTAGTGCTATCCTGTTCTATGGACTATACCATGCGATTTTCATTTGACTATTGTGAGTGTAATACTCTACTGGATTTACACTAAAAACAAACGTGTGGGAATATTAGTTTTCAGTATTACATTTCTGTTAGGGATTATTATGCCTGGAGTTTATACTTATCAGAACAAACTGCCTCCTGCACCGTTATTTAATATAAAGTAAGTTCCAAAAATAAAAATTTCATATTTTTACATTTTTAAATTGTTATTCCACTTTTAGGAAAGAAAAATATATTTTGGAAAACATAAAAAAAATGAACGTAGCAGGTTTTGAACCCTTACGTCTTAGAAACCGTTCAAGCGCTCTGATCTTCTAATCCATACGTTCTCATCGAGCTATGTTTTTGCTACTTGTTATATGATTGCTAAAACGTATTTTTATTTCCTAAATGTGGAATAACATTAAATAAATAGCATTTTCCTTACGCCAAATGATAACTCTAAGCAATAATCTTTGAGTAGCGGAAATTTATAAAATTCTCCCTACAGAGACCTTCCGAAAAAAAACCTTACTAAATTAAGTCAATAAAAACCTCAAAGCACAGGGACAAGATAACACACGTTCTTATTGAGTAACGTCAATACTCTTATATCCTTGTTACACACAACTTATTTTTTTTTTATATATTTTCGACATTTTTAAGGTGTTGAGAACGTATTAGTTGTATTACGCTTAGTTCGTCAGAGCGCTTGGACCGTTTCCAAAGAAGAGTTCAAATTCCGCTACGTTAAATATTTTCATACGTTTTCTTAATAAGTATTAATGAATAAAATCTAATTGAAAATAATTTTATTAACAACTATTAAGCTTGGCTTATTAACAACTAATATATTTTGTAAAATTGTAATTATATAAATTTTAGGAATATCAGAGAATGTCGCAAGATTTTATTCGCAAACCCATGTTATTAAGCCAATTACAAAATTACAATTTTACAAAATATATTAGTTGTTATTAAGCCAAGTTCAATAGTTATTAATAACTATTTTGTAAAATTGTAATTATACAAATTTTAGGAATATCAGAGAGTATCGCAAGACTTTATTCGCAAATCCTACTTACATGTGGAGTCATTTTAGATCCGGCCCATACTTTGTGGGTATTATAGCAGGATACATTCTATCTAAATATAAACCTATGAATCACAGGAATATTATACCTAAGGTAAGTGGTGCAAGGTAACTTTATAAAATTACACTTAACTCTTTAATTATATTTAATTACACTTAACACTTTAATTATATTTATCGAAGTTGAGTTTTTTGAGGAGAACGCAAGTGTCCTAATGGAGTAGGGAGTGTCAGAACACTAGGTTCCCAAGTTCCCACTAAATACTTTACTATGAGCGGGATACAGCGTGAAGTTACATTAATCATATAGTATGTTACAAAATAATAATTTCATTTAATTCTGAGCCATCCCTTATAATTAGGGAATTTTAATAATTTCAAATGTAATGAATTTGAATTTGATCCTTCAACTGTTTGCATTATTCTAGTTATTCCATTTACTCAATAACGAATTTTCCCCTAAGGGTAAAGCATTAAGGTTAAAAATGAGATAAATGTACCAGTTATCTCGTAAGGTTTCACCAGCGTGAGTTCCGAAATCAGCATGTAAAATTCATATGATATCATATTTTTTGTTGATAAAAAATTGATAGAGACCGTCTTGGCGCAGTGGCAAAACATCTAACTCTAAACGCGACGCGTTGTGGGTTCGATTCTTACTCGAGAAAATTAAATATTTATAAAAAAAATATTTTCATTACTTCGCTTTGGTGTCGAGACAAAGCGAAGCGTTGAGTTCCGCCACTCGACACGCAAAGCCTCAAGAATTCGGCAGGAAATGAAGAACGGAGTGTCTTAACAGTAGGTTCCCTCTGCTTACCCTGCTGTGTGCGGAATACAGCATGATTCTGATTTATTTATAGATTAAAGGTCGTCGGTTAAAATCAGTGTCGTCGCGTTTTGTCTCTGCGCTTTTCGACTTTTTTATCTTGAAA